>PNEQ01104730.1:68883-82533 GCA_003012365.1 Medauroidea extradentata
CAATACCCTAAGCAACCCCCTGTGATGGCTGACCTACGTGCGTCAATAACCTACGTCATGGAGAGAATTCCATGAAGCAAGCGATCAACCACAACGTCGGCGCCAGAAATCCTACAGCCTGGAGAAGCTTGCAACACCTGAAGTTACTCACTTCACCAGGGAAAAATTAATAATAAGCTAAAATTGCCAAAACTCAAAATTGGTCAAAATACAAGAAAAAGTTATATCATTAAAAATAATTAAAATTTTACTGTGGTCAATTTGAAACCAAACAAGCCAGGAAAATAATCAAATGACTCTACTTTAAAATTCCTTGACTATATTTATATTGAATTTTGAAAAGATGAATTTAAATTAACATGTCCCCAATTACTAGGTTATTGAATTCTGTTGCATCACACCGGACACCTGACAAACTCGCCCTGAAAATGGCATATAGCCTGTTAAGAAAGATTTACATAATATAAATTTAAATAAGAAAATAAAAACACCTTTTAAAGATTTAACCAAGATGGGGAAGTGGCTGAACACTTCACAACACATACAACCATTCTCACTGCCTGCATCTGTCCCAAACACCAGCTCACACACAAGCAACAGAACTCCCTACATCATGTGACTCAACATTAGTGTTCACGCCTGATTTCCAAGTTGCACCTTCATAAATAAATGTTTTGTAGTTTGATTCAAACATGTTCAGGAGTCTTTAAAACCTGGTCAGGGTAAGTGAAATGAAATTTCAAAACAGACTCTTACGCTAACTCCAAGACCTGATGCATTAAACGTTCCATCAGCAGAATAGGAGTTTAGTTTTGGGACACAAACTGTTTGGCACAGGTTCTAGGGTTGACATATAGTAGAGGAGACAAAAATAAGGTGGTACATACACGAGAAGAGAATGGAAGGAAAGCGATAGGTTTCCATGATGGATGTTGAAAATTAAGTAGTCGAGTAAATGTTTACAAGAAAAATAGATTGGTAAGTCGGAAAAGTGAATACAGAGAAAAAAGGGGAGATATGAACAATAATGGAAAAAGTGAAGAAGGAAAAAATATGCTGGACTAACCTGGCTGCAAGCTGTAAACAATAAATAATACCCAAGACAATGTCCATTCTAAATGTTGTCTCTATAAAGATGGTCCAACTTGCACTACTTACTACTTCACTGTTCTTAGCAACAGATTAACAATTGCAACACACCAGACTCTTTAAAACAGATTACGGTTGTACTAGATCTAGCAATTTGAACTAATAGTACAAATATACTGCTCCAAATTTGTAGAATGATAAATTTCTAAAATTACTGCCACTATAACCTGTTAAATTTTACAATAATATTCTGCTAAATACTGTACTATCTGAGTACTACAATACATACAGTGAAAATATTGAACCCAGACGTACTGAATGTCTGAATCCATGGAACACGTTTTTGTCTGCAAGTCGAAATCACAACCAGTGGATGTACGCATTTATTAAAATTGTCTGTTCCCTGATAATAATGGATCAATCTGAACTTTAATTTATGAAATTTTTTGCCTTTTCTTCAGTTTTCCCCTTTTTACATGTGATTCTGAAACTCACCTTCTTTAGGGTAGTTTCTTAACACCGTTAAAAACACACCAACATTTAGGCTTTTTATACCGGTTTATGTTGCTGAACACAAACATCCTTTACTCAACGACTTATACAAAACTGTTAAACTTTAAAATATTACACCATTCCATGTCATTAGACTCAACAATGAAAGAGCCAAACAAAGGCAAACTGAAGCAGCAGCAAGTATCTTAACGTGAAATCAGAAAATTTACAGGATGCACCATGTTTGCATAAAATTGACGATCACTGTTTATAAAATGTTGACTGATGAGAGCCACAAAGCAACTTGTTTCTTTGGGGGGGAGGGGGGGGGGGGAGGAATAAACGCTTTTAGAACTGTAACTAATACTTGTATTCTGATAAACATTTTTAGTTAAATTTATGTAAAAATTATGTTCACAAACATCTATGGTGCCAAAATAGCAACAACCTACAAACACCACTACAGTCTGTCTCATGTATGACTTCCAGTTTTTGACAGTTCTAAAGGTTGTCGTGTAAACTAATTTTTTATTAGCAAATATGTTTTACTTTGTTATACCGGGCAGTTTGACAGTTAGCTGAGCGTGTTTGCGTGTGTGAACGAGCGGAAATCCTCTGTGGTAGAAAGAAACACTGTTGTTTACACACACACGGCTTTATACAGAACTGCAAACATAACTGTCAAAAACTAGAATTTGTTACTTGAGACAGACTATTGTCTGATCTATATAGATGAACCACCCACCCACAGACAGAAGATAAAAAATCACTGTTCCTGAACCCTGCCAGTTCACAGCATCCTCCTAAGTGACACAACACACCCTTAAAGCCAGAAGCCTCACCATCGTCATCACTGTTCTTCATCGCACTGTTGCAACTCTGTTTCGCTCGCTTTTGGTGCCTGGACAATGCCGCCAGCCTTGCTCCAGGGTGTAGGCGGTACAGTCTCTCCTTGCGACGATGGAATCGCCGAAGAACTTGACACAAACAAGTGAGAATTGAGAACAGAGAGTTATCTTATGACTACTGAGAAACAAAAATTACTATTAGTAACGTATATATAAGAATGGCGAGAAATAGGCTGCTAGCTAACAAAGTAATATAATATAACAGACAGAGGTACAAGTACTTACACGTGATACTTGTAAATAGGTACACACACACACACAAAGTGATGACAAACACTGTGCTATGTCTTGCCGCCAGAGGAAGCCAGTTTAATACTGGCGAAACGCCGCAACCGCGCTTCCGCAGAAATATGTGTGTCGTCCCTTTGTGTGTGTGTGTGTGTACCTATTTACAAGTATCAACTGTAAGTATTAGTACCTCTGTCTGGCATATTACTTTAATAGTAATGTATCTAACATAGCAAATAAAAGTGTTAGTCATTAAGAAATTATCACCTCCTCTCAGTATAAATGGAGTCCAACTTTCGGTGGATTTAAGTATAGATTTTGTGAAACACTTTTTTGGATGCTCCCACATCTCTTACAATTGCATTCCATTGCATCTCTATCCTCACCTATGTAACAACATTTATTTTTCCCAATGGTCAGGAAACACTGGTAAAGAAAGACTTGTTTCGTTACCATAACTGCTGGATCTGTTACATACTGCCAAACTCTATTTTGATCACAGTGACCCCATTACCATATGACATGCAAGAAAAATGCAGACACAGCTACTCGACAGGCTCTCTTGTTGAGAATACTCACTGAAATAATCTCGAGCATCACAGAAACAGTATAATTAATTAAATTTAATTTATATTTGAACAAAAAATTTTACAGTTGTGTATAATGATTTCATAACCATAAAAATGCATAATGAACAGTAAGCTTGATACTGAATCAAATTAAATATACAAACAGTACAAACATTCTCCAGACAGCTGAAGACCTAGCAATGGAGCACCAGCATTCTGCAGATCTTAAGTTTGAGATCCACTGGTTAATATGATGATTTTGTGCATACAGTATATGTATTTATACAAATGTACGATAAGCAAGTAGGGCTTACCATCTCATTGACAGCAAGGTCATCAGAGCTGGAAACACTGCCTCGGATGGTAAGAAATGGGAAGGGAATTGAAAGTGTAACTTTTGTAAAGAACAACCCCAACATTAACTTAGAGCAAGTTCAGAAATCATTACAAACTAAAGTTAGAATGGTCATACTGGGAATTGAACCAAGATCGTCCTGAACGTGAGTCCAATGTGTTACCTTTCTCAGTCAGAGAATACAGAGGAGGTGAACATACGCCACAACGTCATAACTTTGGCAGAAAGGCGCTGCTGCATTAACATATCAACTATAGGTGATTCGGAATAAAGTGAACACTCAAAAAATCCCTGATTATATCTTTCCGCCGAATGTAATATTGCCACGTGCTTTTATTTACATAGGGTCGTGCAACGTTTACAACTACATTAAACTGCTCCAATAAATTTTAGCTGCAACATCTACTCATTAAGCACTGGGGCTGAATATAAGATACAATAAAAAGTAATCTTAGTTATAAAAATACCTGCGACTTAACGTCTTATAATACTGGTTTCTGTCCATAGACTAATTTATACAACACACACTATTGCAGTTACGAATCTCATAAATGTGGGCATAGTTTACTTGAATTTGTAACTAAAAACAGCCACTAAAAGCAGACATGACACGCAATTAAAGAATTCAAGTTTCGTTCAGTTCCACTGCCATGAACAACGACGACGCACTTAGGAAACAATAAATAACGTATTTTCTTAATATGTGAAATAAAAAGTACGTTGTTTCTAGGCTGGCAAACGTAAAACATAATGTACAGAATACCGATGATTTCATGTCTTTTGGTAATGATATTCACAGTAATTTCCAAAACTTTCAAATGTGTATTGCCTATATGTATACGCACAACGGACAAACACACGCGAATGATGCAACTTGGCGGAGCAGCGAAAAAACGGCAAAAACCTAACTCTGATGCCACCCGTCTGTGGAATTTTGAACTGTCTGAAGCGCAGAGCAAGCTGTAACGAGAAAGATGATGTGAGATTGGTGATAACGTCACATTATTATCGCGCCAATTGAGTCTAATTCAACTGCAAGTACGAATGTCAATAAGATCATAAATACACATTTTGAAGTACAGTAGAACCCTGTTATAACATTCCCACATATAACATTTTCCTGCATATAACATCACTTTTCGTTGGTCCCACTATTTTTCCATAAAGCACAATGCATTAATTTCCTGCTTATAACATATCTGGTATTTTCATTTCCTGCATATAACATCTTTTTTTTCTCAGACATTGACCATAACGCGGGTAAAATTTTTCTTAACTGAATTATTGTAGATAAAATAACTGAGCTGCAGAATAAAAAAAATCACTTAAAAAAATAAATTAATGTCTGGGAATGTATCATAAGTGTACATTACAGTGATATTAAAGACTGTGATCCTAAAGATGACGATCATGAACCTACAGAAGACAAGTGGAAAAGCCTCTGTAATACACACAATGTATGTCTTCATTATGTTTCTGATAGCACAAAACAATAGCCTCATTTAATTTCATTATAGACTTATTTACTGTACTTAAACTATTTAATTTTAAGTTACTTTGTGTAATATACATTAATTGGTGCAAAAATATTGATTCCTGCTTATAACATTTTCCTGCATATAACACTTTTTTTTCACAGGTCCCTTGAAAAACGTTATAACAGGGTTCTACTGTATATTAAATACAGAGAGGTCGATTTCATCTTACGTTCTTTCACCAACGTTGTATTCAAATAGGAAAATACACGGAACTACATGCAATAAATCACTACCAACCATACAAGCAGTAAAGTAACAATAGTTACTAATGGTGACTAGATGCAGTAACGGCTAGTGATTCTTTTCAAAGGTTAAATCTTTAGTGCTCACTTTATCTCGAATGACCTATACAAGTTTCCAAACAGAGTTACCAGCATGGAGGTAAGAATAGTTAGGAGATGGCTTGCTGTGATGTAGCTGAAGCCACAGTTTTGAGCGATATATAATGCTGCATGTCTTTTGAGGTCATGTGCACTTGTGTTGACGCACCTTTAAATAATAAATCTCTCTGAGATTAATGTAAATAAGCTTGATAACTAATATCCATATGCTAGAACTAGGGTTTTGATTATAAACATATCACATTGCAATCATACATACAAAAATTAACGTCTGTATGTGTGTCACACAAGTGCTCTTATACCACTCGTCCAATTGATGAAACTTAGGAAAAATTTTTGTGCATGCACCCAGAAAGGTTTGTCACAAAAATTTGTAAAATATCTGGGATGATGAGCGAAGGAACGGGAGGGAAAGAGTACCAAAAATTTTACAGATAAAAACTTTGGCGATTTGCTATGCGTGCGTCCACCAATGTTTACAGGGGAGAAACAAATACATAAAGGAAGGGAAAAAATTATTTAGCATTGCAACATATACAGGGACAGCTAGTATGCCATAAGAAGCAGAGGGTTATCAACATGATGCCCAAAACAGTGGCTTCACCAATCTTCTATACACTTCTACAGGCATGGCTACCTTTGGTTACTAAGGCGTAAGAATCCTTTACTTTTCTTCCGAGCCACTATTGGCTATTAGTGTGAGGAACGTGCTGTGACTCACTCAGTTTCCTCTTTATTTTCTTGGTGGTCCTGATAGAGACTGGTGCAGCCTGCGGACTCGGCTTGACCACCTTTCCCTCCTCAGAGTTGGCAGTCATGCTCCTGCTGCATGCGCTCTTGTCTGCCACCTGTAACAAGCTAGCTGACGTTGCTGGGTACGTCTACGACACTCATACACTCACCAACAACACTGTTTAGTTGAAGTTCTGCTACACTTGCGATTTTAATTAGTTAACTGTTAACTTTTTGAACTTTTGGAAGGATAAATCTGGAAACAAGTATTGAAGATGAATTTGTCTTTACCTTGTGCTGCAGCACAGACCTGACTAACTATTATTATGTAATAACCATTCCATAGAATGAAAACTAATAAAAAAACTATACTTTTAGACTAAGTACACCTTACCAGAACAAATTTAATCAAGTCTGTACTGTTGTTTAAGGTAAACAGGAATGACTTATAAAAACAATGTCCATATTTTTCTACCCAGAAGGGAAAAAATACTTTTACTAATATAATATGGTGCATGGAGCCGACCTTGAATACTGTACTTTATTATGTGCTGCTTATTTATATTTTCAGAATAAATTCAGTAGTCTGTACAATGTTCACCATAATGAGGTAATTCAACAGACTAGCTCCCAGTTGGTACACAGATGAGAACTTCATCATGAACACAATATATATTTCTGCTTCAGGTATCACAATGCATCAAAACATTTTTTCCCCTACCTCTGCAATTCTAAAATTACTGTGGGTGCTTGGGAAGTGGATGCTATTTAATCAGTTTCAAGTTTATGTTAAGTTTAACTATTATTTTTTAACATTTCTTGTGCACTGCGCAGATATTATAGCCCAGCATAAATTCTCCCTCAAACTGCTATTGATAGCCATACTCCTCAGTCAACATACATCAAAAGTTAGTTACTTGAAGAGTAACAAAACTGTTTTAAAATTTTACCAATAATACACAGTACACTATTTTACACCAATGCAATTAATTGGGTGAAACGAGGTACATACACAGGAACATTAAACAGCACTGTTTTTTGACTATCTCTCAAAATTGCTAATAAATGTTGTTAGATGGAAGTTGGTAACATTAGCTTTCTGAAAGTAACATGAAAGAGCATATTGGTTCATGTATTTCCAGTCCACAACAGCTTTAAAAGCAAATACAGTGTTCCTGATACCCCAGCAAACTGGGGTGAACAGAAACATGTTAAAGACATGTAAGGTGGGAAGGGATGAAGTAAACACACACTAAATAATTTTAAACAAATGAGTTTGCCCAAAACTTGGGAGTGGTTTTCAATTAAATGTGATCAAATATTTAGCATACTTGCTTTTTTTTTTTACCAATTATACATCACAGCCTATTTTTGAGTCCTGCAAAAGTTCAGATAAGCACTCAATAATATTTTAACAGATTTGCAAAAAAACACGTACTTAAGCCTATATTGTAAATATTTTTAAAAAATAAAAAATAAAAAAAAAAAAATAAAAAAAAGAGTTTTTGATAAAAATTTTGGCACATTACATTTTATATAAGTTAAAATAATAGTAATGATAATAATATTAAAAGTAATAGGGTACAAAATTATGATTTTTTTTTCTAAAAAACACTTTTCCAAAACAAAATTTTTAAACATTTTAAATGATGCAAAATGATGTTAAGGATCATGTAATGTTTCAGTACCTTTAAATCCAACATTTAATAGTGCACAAAATCTTGCACAAAAAGTTCACTTCAATGTACAGAAAGCACGGTGTGTTCAAACCTGTCAACGTTGCATCACATAACGACAACACATACCTGCAGGGTGTGTGATTCTCAGGTAAAGCAACATTACACACTTCTGGTCAAGGCGACCAACTACCCCACACTTCAAATGTGTTGCAGTGTATTCGTAAACAGTTTTTTTCTACAAAAATATTCCTCGTGTGCCAATTGTGCCAACATACAAAAAAAAACTTCAGACAAGGTCGGAACCTCACCATTTTTCCAGTTTAGTTATGTAGTTGGTTTCAGTGTAGTCCTTAAAACGGAAACATGCAAATTTGTGGCTCTCACGAGCCACTATGCGAAAACTACGAGCGATAAAATATTTTCATAAGACCCAAAATTAGTCACATTTTGTGTCGTAAATAAGAAAAAAAAACATCTGGTGCAAACTAAAAATAAAAAAATGTTGATGAAAACTGCTGTAGCCACGCCCTTAAGGGCGCTGCCTACCCACGCGTGATAGTCTCAAAAGCGACGGAGCTGTAAGGTCGACCTCGAAGCGTGCATCAAATGCTATGTCGCCTCAACAAGCCAAGCGCTGAACTAGAGTTCAAGTTTCCCGCCGATCTGTTTTTACTATGGGACACTAAGCGGTGACCATATAATTTTATTGGTGGAAAGTCTGCAACTAAGTTCAGTGCAGGTCGCAACCTGAATTTCACATACATCCGGTTAGTAAATTTTGAAGTATGGAAGTCTGAAAAGGCCATTTTTAGCCATGTTGGAGGGCTTAGAAACAGTGTTTTTAATGAGCATGGCGTCTTAACAATTAGGTTCCGACCTTGTCTGAAGTTTGTTTTCTTTTCGTACGTTGGCACAACGGGCACACGTGGAATATTTTCTTAGAAAAAACCTGTTTACGAACACACTGCAATGCATTTGAAGTATGGGGTAGGCGGCCACCTTAATGTCCCATAGTAAAAACTGTTTGGCTGAAAGCTTGCACGCTAGTTCAGCGCTTGGCTCGTTAAGGCAATACAGCATTTGATGCACGCTTCAAAGTAGACCTTACTGCTCAGTCACTTTTGAGCCTCTCATATGCGGATACACGGCGCCCTTAAGTGAATAGGCATAATTTGCCTCCATTCCTTTACGGAAGGTACAAGATAGACAGTAATATGTTGGTTAAATTACTCTCAAGGTACTGAAAAAAATCTTCGTTTAATTAAAGAAGTTTTTAAACTGAATGAATGAAAAAATATGTTTGGGACTTCAGATGGGACCAAAAAATACAGCTGATAAAGTGAAAGTGTCATTAAACTAAAAGACTTTAACCTGAGAGATAACTGTAGTTCAAAAGTGAATGTACTGCTCAGTCCTAGGCACAACCACGTGATTGAACCCATCTTTTCTGCAGAGGACACATTTACGCAGTCATGCTGGAACCTTATGCAGCATCTCAGCTAAGCGAGTTTGAACCACTGGCAGTGTTCCAACAATATGGTGACTTCCTTATCATTGGATTGGATGTGATGGTTCAACTTTTTTACCACCAAGGTCACCATACATTACTAGGTACCCTCAATTTTCTTCTGCAAGAGTTTGTCAAGGACAAATTCAATGTGGCATGTGCGCCAGATGTCACGTCACAAACAGACAATCACGGAGGCAATTGCTTCTGTTTCCACTAGAAATGTTGACCAGTTTGTGGTGAGAAACATAGAAATGTTGACTAACATGTGGTGAGAAACTGAGTGAGTGAAGAGACTGTGGTCATTTAGTGCTCGTGAGGAGTGACGTGATGCGAGTATGGTGAGGCGCCGGAATGAAGGGGCTGGGGAAACAGGAGATCTCCGAGAGACCCCACCGACCAGCAGCATCATCCGGCACGATTCTCACACGCAAAAATCCGTGGAACCGGCCCCACCAGGAATCGAACCCATATTGCCTTGGTGGGAGGTGAGTGTGAAAAACTGTACAGTATATCACTTAAATGTTCTCCGTGCAATCAACAGTGTAGGCCCTACATGTGGATGTTGTCAAATACTGGCACAGCTACACAATAACTTCACAAGTTAGCCTGCATTTTAATACAGTACCTTTTTACTGTTCAAGTTAGGTATTTAATTTTGTAACATGGGCAAGACTTTAGGACAATACGTATTTGAGACAGAACAAACTCCAAAACACTTTAAGCCAAAAACAATGACTGCTATTGTTCATATTATTGTACCGTATTTCCACAGCATAATCGGCTGTAAAAAAATGTAACCATAAACACACCTGAGCACTGTCCAGATGCTCCACAGGCGTTGAGTGTACAGACGGATGTTCACCAATGCCTTCCATCATGCTCGACACTCCCATAGACAGGTACGTGTCGTTGTGGAGCGAGAAGCCAGCCTACACAAGCAACAAACACTCCTGCACTAGTTGAAGTCAATCTGTACCACCGCGAGCAACTTTCAAAAGAAACAATTACGCGAGATAGGTTTACTGCAAAAAACAGAGGGTAATGTAAATTTTACAAAAAATAATCAATGATAGCCTCAAACAATAAGCTGTGAAGGCAGTACAAAAAAGTCAATTTAGTGTTATTACTAAGAAATACCTATTTAGTTAACGTCAGTTTCAAGCAACAAATATATTAATGAAGAAAATGTCATACTAATAACATGGTACTTGATTTAGCTTGCTACGTAATTTCTATTTACCTGGTGAGCAGAAAAACTATGCCAAGTATACAAGTGTAACTACAGGAGCACTCGTTTGACATAAAAATTTGCTCTCGGTACAAAATGCCTAGAGTGGTACTATAACTTCTTGAAGGAAGCCTGACCTGCTGTGTCATGACTGAACACACACAATATTACAGAACTTAATGCTGCTTACCTGAAGCTGATCTGAGTACTTAGTAGGTCTGTACCATATCTTTTACCTTCTGAATACAATTGAAAGGAAGACGCCGCTAGGCTATCAGTATATACAAAAGACAGAAGCACAAGTACTTACGTGTTGGTACTTGACAGATACATACAAAAATAGAGAGGATGAAACAAAATTGTGGAAGCGTTAATCGCAACGTTTCAGCAGCTGTTATAAGCAGTTAACCGTCGCGATATCTGCTTCCGCGGATTTGTGTTGTCATCTGTATTTTTGTATGTATCTGTCAAGTACCAACACGTAAGTACTTGTGCTTCTGTTTTTCGTACACACTTTTACCTACTCAAAGTAAACTGATGCTTAATAGTTAAGTAATTTGGCTGCTATCTCATCATTTTGTTTGTGAGAAACTGTGGAAAATTAAATTAGTTTTTATACGTTCAAATGCAGTAGAAGCCCAGTGTAATGTTGGTATTGAAAGAAACTATTCCAATCTCCAGTATAGCAGTTCCGCAATACAAAGGGAGTGAGCCCTTCATATAGTCAGGCTGGGGAACATAAAAAGATGTGACACAACCAGTCTAGATATAACTGACTTCTACAATGCAAGATTTTCATATATACGTACTTGGCTGTGCAAAAATACCCATTTTAAACTATGTTGGAGAGCTCTGAAATAAGCGTTTGTAATGTGTATGAGCTATTCAGAGGCTACTGAAAGTACTCAACGAGCAAATCCAAAATGTGCTTTCTTTTGCAAACCAGTGCACTGGAATAACATTGTATAGTTTCACAAAACAGAGCAGATTTCTAATTGCTACAACGTAAGTCGGCAGATTGCTTAAACAGCAATGTAAGCACACAAACCTGTAGGAATTTGTCCTGCAAAGCTTGATAAATGCCCTGGTACTTGGGGAACAGCAAGTTATTGTCGACAAGTGCCTGCAGAATGAAGTATAGGCATGCTTCGCTGTTTGAGTACAGAGGCTCACGGTCGACATGCTCGGATATCAACACCCCGTCCAAGCCGTTCCAGTCCACGAATGTCAGCAGGGCCCTCATGTTCCGTTCCCGAGACCCGATGTCACGGCTGATCCAGCGAGCTATCAGACTCAACACACCATTTGGGGGAATGCTCCATGACTGAGAACATAAAAACCACAAGAAGTAGCTACAATTAATGTGTTAACATTTAAATTAACAAAATTATATTTTAAAGATATGTGACAAAACAAAAAAAAATATAAAATTGTGATTATCTTTGATTTGACCCATGAGCAAATAAATTATATCACAAAGGAATCACAGCCTATATTTATTACTTACGATTAATTTGAAAAGTGAATTGTGAAGAGACACGTTACGTATACAATCGTACTGATATATATTTTTATTTTTTATTAATTTTGTCTACATGACAAACGAGTCTGCAGAAATGATTGCATTTAAGCCCCCATATTTGTCAGGTCAGAATACATAAACACTGCATACATTTATCATTGTGAAAATCTATTTGTGTTCTCAACACCTGATAAAATGAGTTACAAAAAAAAATAAATAATATAAAAAATAATAATAACACTGCACAGCTGCATATTTAAAGTACCTATTTGCAAGTAGGATTTATTATGAACTGTCACTCACTTCCACAATTGTGACCATTTCTTATGATCTCACTATCAACAAGATGGAAAGCCCACTTTTAAGTTACTTTACCTGCAATACTTCATACTCTAAAATAACTGTTTAAAATAGGGCTACTTAATTTTATGCCTGCAGCAAAAAGCAGCATTGCAAAGTAGGCTAATTTAACAAATTATTTTTTAGTACTTAAGAATTACCTTTTCTGACAAAAAAGATTCAATTTTTGTGAAAGAGTTATTCAGAAGTTCATCCTGTTGAATGACTTTATTTACATGAACTTGAACAAAAACTGTGGCAGCTTTAGATAATGCTGGCATGTTGTATTTTTCTGCCATTTCTCTAACAGAAAGGCAATTTGTTACATCGAGGTACCTGTCAAGGTACTCAGCACAGTAGCTCTTCAATTTGGTAACAAGAAAATGATTAGCAAGGCGCAGTAATTCTGCCACATTATTCTTATCAATTACAACAGATCCAGTATACATGTAGTTAAGTAAACAACTAAATATTTCTGAATTCTGGCAAGTAATCGTCAATCGTTCCTTCACAGTCCTATGCATTTTCAGAACAGAGTCAAAATACGGCGAACACGATGCCAAAACACTTCTATGTGCTTTGAAATGTTTTCCTTCAACATATAAAGTAACATCACAAAATCTGCCTTGTTCTTTTTGTATCTTCAGCTTTTCAAGAATTGCATTTCCATGTTGATTTTCGGTGAAATTCATTGGATTATTTGGCAAAACAGAGAGGGCCATTACTTTTTGGTTAAAAAAAAAATTACACCTTTCCTTTACCGTTTCGATCTAATAATTACAATAACTGCATTATCAATCAACAGCAGTTTACATCAACATTCGTAAACATTTCACGAATCCCGACATCTACGCGGCGAACGGACATAGCGCAAGCGCGCTCTTTAAAACAGTGTTGCCTAATGTCTGGTGTGTTGTACGTAACTAAGGTTATTTCTACTACAGGTTAGAAAGAAAATGTGTTTTCTTATGGGAGAGTTTGGCACAGGGAAAATTTCTGCCGCTAGGTGCGCTGAAGTCGCATGTGGGGACAGATTAACATTGCGGTATATGGAAGTATTACTTATTTTTGTCCATAAAATATTGTGCTTATATAATTTTGCGGTATAAATTTACAGGTT
>PNEQ01104731.1:0-56486 GCA_003012365.1 Medauroidea extradentata
CGAATTTGGAAAATCCAAAAACAACATGGCGGACTCAAAAACAAGATGGCGGACAGTGACGTAATCCAAGATGGCGGACAGTGACGAAATCCAAGATGGCGGACAGTGACGTCACGGCGGCCATGTTGATTGCGTCATCAGGGACCACAGCACCACTGCCCCAAGCCCCCTGTGCCAGATCTCTCATTTTTCTCCTACTGATGTTTTTAACTCTCATCTGTTATTAGCAGGTAGAACCACAAGATGCTGTGTGGTGTCGTAGTAACCTTTCTCTGATTGGCCCTGTCAAATAAGTGACGCCTCTGAACAAAGACAATCTGCCAATAACTACCAAGCAGAGCTACAGGTGTATACGTAAGGCTTTGAAACAAACTGATGGAAAAATCTATTCGCGAAAAACTCCTGTCCCTAGCTATTGTTCATTGTTACTCTTTCATGTCTCTCTGTAATCCACGAAATAACTCTACGACATAGACATGCTAGAAAATTAGCACCCCGTTTCTTACAGCCGCTTTGGTTTACTATGCCACTGTATGCCTCTTTTCACGTGAAATGAAGTCAATGATAACTAATACGTAATAACAGGATATTTGTTAATCACCTGCCATTTGTATTTTTACTATAATAAGTTACACAACATTTATTAATGTGTCCTACTTGTCTAATAACGGTATATTATTTTATTTTCCGAATAGCTCAGGCTCAGTCTTTGAGTGGGGAGAAGGGGCAAAGACTCATATATGTTACGAATAACACATATACATACACGGAGTTTCTGGCGGTCGTCCCTCGGAAAAGTTTGAATCTAGAGGCACAAAACGATGCGATTTAGATGTTTCCAAACAGAAATATTGAGTATAAGGCAGATATTTAGTAAGTGGCATTATCTTGTGTAAATAATAATTACACATACCGAAAAATGTTGGGGGAAGGTTCAAAATATATCCTTTGTCCACACAAACTAGTTGGTCGGGGTGGGGGCCTACTGCCCCGACGTCTCCGGCCCCACTGGACTTGCTAAATACGCTAACGTCGTATTCTGCTGGCTGCTCGAACATTGAAACGATTTAATTTATAGTCACTTTAAGATTTCCTATGTTGATTTTTCAGGTTACCAAAATTGTAGATTCTAGTTTCCCCTACAGTATATGAGTATAGAGATTCTCTTTTAACCTTGAGAGTATATTTATTCACGTCATACAGAATTTTTGTATGCTACTTTCAAAACAGTCTTCAAATGTTTTCAAATGTAGACATAAATTATAAAATATCCTCCAAAACACTTTTATAAACTATTTCTGAAAACTTTTGGAGTGGCTGTAAAATAAAACGTAGAACATAGCGAAGTGAACGTACACAAACGTGATCCAACGTGAAAAATTGGCTAAGCTCCCATAGTAATACGGGCGTTTTCCCAATGTTAAGTATGTATCATTGAAAAATCTAAAAAATCGAACTCTATCGGCAACGACATCGTTACAAAGTAATACACCTAAATACATATTTTTTTAAAATTACTGTATGCCATTGTTTGTGAAGAATGTAGGAGTAAATTAGACATTCTGTTGTCTCTCTCCTATCATTTTATTGTTGTTCAATATCCACTTTATTTGTCTATCGTCCTTTTGCGGTTATAAAAATAACCAGCCGGAGCTGGAGTAGAGCAAGATGGGGTCTGCTTAGTCACGCGACAGGTTGTTGGCGATCACCAGGTCATTTGTAAAAGCCTCCTTACGATTCAGGATTTCAAGACAGCAGGAAATTCAAGTTAAGCCTTAAATATTTTATACGCTTGATAAATAGTTTATAAAATGCGACGGCATTGATATTTGTAAACTTGTGTGTATAGTAGTTCGGTTTTTTTTCCTTCGACATTTTGAACACTATGCAAAGAGTTTCACTTCGTTGTAGTTTATAGATTTGTCTTGTGTTAGCAGTACAACCGCGAGTTCATCGAAAAACAACCGTCGAGACTTACTCGCGAAAACTTTGCTCGTGTTACTGTTAGCAGACCTCAAGTCGAGTTTTTCTCTGTCTCTCTCTCTCTCTCTCTCATTCTCTCTCTCTCTATATATATATATATGTATATATATATGTATATATATATGTATATATATATGTATATATATATGTGTGTGTATATATACATATATATGTATACATATGTATATATATGTATATGTATATATATATATATATATATATACACACGCGCAAACACACACATACACATACACATAATGTTCGAAAAAAAGTGTGCCTTATTGCAGGAGCAGGTCATACACACCAAAAGAAAGAAACAGTGTCTAATAAACCTAGCCCCTAAGTTGCACCCTTTAAGAGGTATGTACACTTTGTGAAAATTATAATAGGAGGGTCCATTGTGGTTTCCCTCCCTTCATTTACATTAACATATCTAGCTGAAATAAGCTGTTCTTTTCGTGAAATGTCTCGTGTCTCGTCAGCTACTACATTAATTCTTGAAACTGTAGCTGCCTGTATCAATTCTCCACACAACACATGAATGGTTTCATTTTGTATAAGCAGAGGTGTGAACTATCTTCTAGTTCCTCCTGATTCTTTAAATGTTTCCTCAAAACTCAATCTCTTTTTATAGTCCGAAAAGCCAAAAGTGCTCTATAGTTTTCGTCATCGATCTGTGTAATCCAATCAATACTCATGGTCACAAGATTAACGAGATTCCTGTAATACAATTTCTTGCCAACTACAGAGAACCGTGTTTCTACAATTGGCCTTAATGTCTGGCGAATCTCAATAGCTATAACTTTCCTACGAGAACTAAGAAGAATAAGAACTAAGGTGAGGTAGTGTTAGGTTAGGTAGAATTGAGGTTAGGTATGGTTAAGGTTAGGTAGGGTTATGTAGGCTAAGGTTACATTGGGTTAGGTTGGTTTAAGTTATGTAGGATTATGTAGGGTTAGGTTGGGATAAGTCATGTAGGGTTAGGTTGAGGTTATGTAGGTTAAGGTTACATAGGGTAATTATAGGTCTCATTAGCTTAGATTTGGTTAAGTCGGATTAGCTTAGATTGGGTTAGGATGGATTAGCTTAGATTGGGTTAAGATGGATTAGCTTAGATTGGGTTAGGATGGATTCGCTTAGATTGGGTTAAGTTAGGAAAGGTTGTGTTAGGATTGGTTGTGTTAGGTCAGGTTGGGTTAGGTCAGGTCGATTTAGGTCTGGTTAGGTCAGGTTGGTTAAGGTTGGGTTAGGTTAGGTCGGGTTGAGTAAGGGTGGGTTAGGTTAGAATAGGACGGGTTAAGTAAGGTTGGGTTAGGTTACGTTAAGTCGGGTTGAGTAAGGTTGGGTTAGGTTAGGTCGGGTTGAGTAAGGTTAAGTTAGGTTAGTTCAGGTTGGGTAAGGTCGTGTTAGGTTAGGTCGAGTTAGGCTAGAATGGATTAGGTTAGCTTATGTTAATTAGGAATACCTTAGTTGTATGTCATTTTAATGCATGCTGAAGCAACTCAGTGCAAGAAAGTGCAACCTAGTGCAAGAGAGTGCAACCTAGTGCTAGAAAGTGCAACCTAGTGCCAGAAAGTGCAACCTAGTGCAAGAAAGTGCAATCTAGTGCAAGAAAATTCAACCTAGTGAAGAAAGTACAACTCAGATAAGTTCAAATTTGTTTAGGATTTGGTAGAATGGGTTGGGTCAGGTTGTATTAAGTCATGTCAAGTTAGGTGAGGTCGAGTTAGGTTAGGCTAGCTTATGTTAATTATGGATATTTAAGTTTAATTAGTCAATTTAATGCATGCTAAAGGAACTCAGTGCAAGTGCAACTTATTGCAAAACAGTGCGCCTTAATGCGATAAAGTGCAACATAGTGCAATAAAATGAAACATAGTGCAGAAAAAGCAACAGTGCAAGAAAGTGCAAATTGGTCCAAGAAAGGGCTACATGGTGCAAGAAAGTGCAACATGGTGACAGAAAATGCTACATGGTGCAAGAAAGTGCAATATGATGCAAGTAAGTGCAATAGGGTGCAAAAAAGTCCTACATTATGCAACAAAGTGCAACTTAGTGATTGAAAGTGCAACTTAGTGCAATAAAGTGCAACTAAGTGCATGAAAGTGCAACTTAGTGCAAGAAAGTGCAGCTATGTGCGGAAGTGCAACTTAGTACAACAAAGTGCAACTTAGTGCAACACAGTGCAACTTAGTGCACGAAGTTCAACAAAGTGCAATAAGTGCAATAAAGTTTAGGTTGGGTAGGGTTAGGTTAGGTTGGGGTAGTTTAGGTCGGGTTAGGTTAGGTGAGGTCGGGTCAGGTTAGGTCGGGTTAGGTCAGGTTAGGTTAGGTCGGTTTAGGTTAGGTCGGGTTAGGTTAGGTTATTCCGGGTTAGGTTAGCTCGGGTTAGGTTAATTAACTTATGTTAATTAGGGATATTTAAGATTTATTAGTCAATTTAATGCTTGCTAAATGAACTTAGTGCAAGTGCAACTTAGTGCAAAACAGTGCAAAACAATGAAACTTAATGCAGTTAAGTGCAAAATAATGCAAGAAAGTGCAGCATAGTGCAAGAAAGTGCAACATAGTGCGATACAATGCAAGAAAATGCAACATAGTTCAAGAAAGTGCAACATAGTGCAAGAAAATCTAACATAGTGGAAGAAAATGCAACATAGTGGAAGAGAGTGCAACATAGTGCACGATTGTGCAACATAGTGCACGAAAGTGCAACTTAGAGCAACAAAAGGCAACTTACTGCAACAAAGGGTAACTTAGTGCAACAAACTGCAATAAGTGTAATAAAATTTAGGTAAGGTTGGGTTAGGTTAATTCGGGTAAGGTTAGGTCGGGTTAGGTTTGGTAAGGTTAGGTTAGGTCGGGTTAGATTACGTCTGGTTAAGTTAGGTCGGGTTAGGCTAGCTTATGTTAGTTAGGGATATTTAAGTTTTGTGAGTTAATTTAATGCATGGTTAAAGAACTAAGTGCTAGTGCCACTTAGTGCAGAACAGTGCAACTTAATGCAATAAAGAGCAACATAGTGCAAGAAAGTGCAACATAGTGCAAGAAAATGCAACATAGTTCAAGAAAGTGCAACACAATGCAGGAAAATGTAACATAGTGGAAGAAAATGCAACATAGTGCAAGAAAGTGCAACATAATGCAAGAAAGTGCAACTTAGTGCAAGAAAGTGCAACTAAGTGCCCGAAAGTGCAACATAGTGTAACTTAGTGCACGAAAGTGCAACTTAGTGCAACAAAGTGCAATAAGTGAATTAAATGTTAGGTTAGGTCGGGTTAGGTGAGGTCGGGTTAGGTTACGACGGGTTAGGTTACGTCGGGATAGGTCGGTTAGGTTATGTTAGATCGGGTTAGGTTAGGTCATGTTATGTAAGGTTAGGTCGGGTTATGTTAGGTCGGGTTAGGTTATGTTAGGTCAGTTTAGGTTATGTTAGGTCGGGTTAGGTTATGTTAGGTCGGGTTAGGTTATGTCGGGTTAGGTCAGGTTAGTTTAGGTCGGTTTTGGTTAGGTTATGTCGGGTTAGGTTAGTTCGCGTTAGGTTACGTCGGGTTACATTACATCGGATTAGGTTAGTTCGAGTTATGTTAAATCGGGTTAGGCTAGCTTATATTAATTAGGAATGTTTAAGTTTTACTAGTCAATTTAATGCATGGTAAAGGAACTCAGAGCAAGTGCAACTCAGTGCAAAACAGTGCAAATTAATGCAATAAAGTGCAACATAGTGCAAGAAAGTGCAATACAGTTCAAGAAAGTGCAACATAGTGCAAGAAAGTGCAACACAGTTCAAGAAAATGCAACATAGTGAAGGAAAGTATGATACAATGCAAGAAAGTGCAACATAGTGCAAGAAAGTGCAACATAGTACAAGAAAATACAACATAGTGGAAGAAAGTGCAACATATTGCACGAAAGTGCAACTTAGAGCAACAAAGGGCAACTTAGTGCTACAAACTGCAATATGTGTAATAAAGTTTAGGTTAAATCGGGTTAGGTTTGGTTAGGTCAGGTTTGGTAAGGTTAGGTTGGGTTAGGTCGGGTTAGGTTAGGTCCGGTTAGGCCAGCTTATGTTAAATAGGGGTATTTAAGTTTTATTAGTCAATTTAATGCATGGTAAAGGAGCAGTGTGCAAGTGCTACCTAGTGCAAAACAGTGCAGCTTAATGCAATAAAGTGCAAAACAGTGCAACTTAATGCAATAAAGTACAACATAGTGCAAGAAAGTGCAACATACTGCAAGAAAGAGCAACGTAGTGCAAGAAAGAGCAACGTAGTGCAAGAATGTACAACTTAGTGCAAGAATGTACAACTTAGTGCAAGAAAGTGCAACTTAGTGCAAGAAAGTGCAACTTATTGTAAGGAAGTGCAACTAAGTGCCCGATAGTGCAACTTAGTGCACGAAACTGCAACTTTGTGCAACAAAGTGCAATAATGACAGTAAAGTTTTGGTTAAGTCGGGTTAGATTAGGTCGGGTTAGTTTATGTTAGGTTGGGATAGGTCGGTTTATGTAAGGTTAGGTATGGTTAGTTTAGGATGTGATAGGTTAGGTCGGGTTAGGTTAGGACGGGTTAAGTTAGGTTATTTCGGGTTAGGTTAGGTTTTTGTAAGTTAGGTTTGGTTAGGTTAGGTCGGGTTAGGTTAGGTTGTGTATATTAGGTTATGTCGGGTTGAGTTAGCTCGCGTTAGGTTACGTCGTTTTAAATTACATCGGATTAGGTTAAGTCGAGTTATGTTAAGTCGGGTTAGGCTAGCTTATGTTAATTAGGGATATTTAAGTTTTATTAGTCAAATTAATGCTTGGTAAAGGAACTCAGTGCAAGTGCATCTCAGTGCAAAACAGTGCAACTTAATTCAATAAAGTGCAACATAGTGCAAAAAATTGCAACTTAGTGCATGAAAGTGTGACTTAGGGCAAGAAAGTGCAACTTAGTTAGAAAAAGTGCAACTATGTATATGGAAGTGCAACTTGTGCAACAAAGTGAAACTTAGTGCACCAAAGTGCAATAAGTGCAATAAAGTTCAGGTTAGGTCGGGTTAGGTTAGGTCGTGTTAGGTTAGGTCGGGTTAGGTTAGGTCGTGTTAGGTTAGGTCGGGTTAGTTTATGTCGGGTTAGTTTATGTCGGGTGAGATTACGTCGGGTGAGATTACGTCGGGTTAGGTTAGGTCGGGTTAGGCTAGCTAATGTTAATTAGGTATATATAAGTTTTTAGTCAATTTAATGCATGGTAAAGCAACAAAGTGCATGTGCCACTTAGTGCAGAACAGTACAACTTAGTGCAATAAAGTGCAACATAGTGCAAGAAAGTGCAACATAGTGCAAGAAAGTGCAACATAGTGCAATAAAGTGCAACACAGTGCAGGAAAATGCTTCATAGTAGAAGAAAATGCAAAAAAAGTGCAACATAGTGGAAGAAAGTACAACTTTCTGCAAGAAAGTGTACCCTAGATCAACTTAGTTCAAGAAAGTGCAACTTAGTGCAAGAAAGTGCCACTTAGTGCAACAAAGTGTAACTTAGTGCACGAAAGTGCAACTAAGTACAAAAAAAGTTTCGGTTAGGTCGGGTTAGGTTTGGTTTGGTTAGGTCGTGTTAGGTTTGGTTAGTTTAGTTCGGTTAGGTTAGGTCGGCTTATGTTAGGTTAGGTTCGGGTTAGGTTAGGTCGGCTAATGTTAGGTTAGGTCGGGTTAGGTAAGGTCGATTTAGGTTAGGTCGGGTTAGGTCAGATCGGGTTAGGTTTAGTCGAGTTAGGTTAGGTTGGTTAAGGTTAGGTTAGGTCGGGTTAGGTGAGGTCTTTTTATGTTATGTCTTGATAGGTTAGGTCGGGTTAGGTTATGTCGTTATGTTAGGTCGGGTTAGGTTATGTCTGGTTAAGTTAGGTCGGTTTTGGTTAAGTTTGGTTAGGTTAGGTTTTGTTAGGTTTGGTTAGGATAGGTTAGGTCGGGTTTGGTTAGGTTAGGTCGGGTTAGTTAGGTTAGGTTACTTTATGTTAGGTTAGTTCGTGTTAGGTTATGTCGGGTTGGGTTAGTATGCGTTAGGTTACGTCGGGTTAGGTTAGGTCGGGATAGATTACATCGGAGTAGGTTAGGTCGAGTTATGTTAAGTCGGGTTGGGCTAGCTTATGTTAATTAGGGATATTTAAGTTTTATTAGTCAATTTAATGCATGGTAAAGGCACTAAGTGCAAGTGCAACTCAGTGCAAAACAGTGCAACTTAATGCAATAAAGTGCAACATAGTGCAAGAAAATGCAACACAGTGCAAGAAAGTGCAACATAGTGCAAGGAAGTACAACATAGTGAAGGAAAGTATGATACAATGCAAGAAATTGCGACATAGTGCTAAAAGTGCAACATAGTGCAAGAAAATACAACATAGTGGTAGAAAATGCAACATAGTGGAAGAAAGTGCAATATATTGCACGAAAGTGCAACTTAGAGCAACAAAGGGCAACTTAGTGCTACAAACTGCAATGTGTGTATGAAAGTTTAGGTTAATTCGGGTTAGGTTTGGTTAGGTCAGGTTTGGTTGTGTTAGGTCGGATTAGGTTAGGTCCGGTTAGGCTAGCTTATGTTGATTAGCGATATTTAAGTTTTATTAGTCAAATTAATGAATGGTAAAGTAACTTAGTGCAAGTGCAACTCAGTGCAAAACAGTGCAACTTAATTCAATAAAGTGCAACATAGTGCAAGAAAGTGCAACTTAGTGCATGGAAGTGTAACTTAGTGCTAGAAAGTGCTACTTACTGCAAAAAAGTGCAACTATGTATATGAAAGTGCAACTTGTGCAACAAAGCGAAACTTAGTGCACCAAAGTGCAATAAGTGCAATAAAGTTTAGTTTAGGACAGGTTAGGTCGGGTTAGGTTAGATCGGGTTAGGTTAGGTCGGGTTGGGCTAGCTAATGTTAATTAGGGATATTTAAGTTTTGTTAGTCAGTTAATGCATGGTAATGCAACAAAGTGTAAGTGCCACTTAATGCAAAACAGTGCAACGTAGTGCAAAACAGTGCAAATTAATGCAATAAAGTGCAACATATTGCAACATAGTGCATTAAAGTGCAACAGAGTGCAGAAAAATGCTTCATAGTAGAAGAAAATGCAACATAGTGCAAGAAAGTGCAACATAGTGGAATAAAGTACAACTCTCTGCAAGAAAGTGTAACCTAGATCAACTTAGCATAAGAAAGTGCAACTTAGTGCAAGAAAGTGCAACTTAGTGCAATAAAGTGCAACTTAGTGCAACAAAGTGTTACTTAGTGCAACAAAGTGTAACTTAAAGCACGAAAGTGCAAAAAAGTTTAGGTTAGGTCGGGTTAGGTTTGGTTAGGTTAGGTCGAGTTAGGTTTGGTTAGTTTAGGACAGTTAGGTTAGGTAGGGTTAGGTTAGGTCGGCTTATGTTAGGTTACGTAGAGTTAGGTTAGGTCGGGTTAGGTCAGATCGGGTTACGTTATGTCGAGTTAGGTTATGTTGGTTAAGGTTAGGTTATGTCGGGTTAGGTTAGATATTTTTATGTTATGTCGTGATAGGTTAGGTCGGGTTAGGTTAGGTCGGTTATGTTTAGGTTAGGTTTGTTAAGGTTAGGTTAGGTCGGTTTAGGTTAGGTTAGGTCGTGTAAGGTTAGGTTGGGTTAGGTTTCGTCAAGTTAGGTTATGTTAGGTCGGGTTAGGTTGTTTGGTCCAGTTAGGTGATGTTAGGTCCAGTTAGGTGATGTTAGATCGGGTTAGGTTATGTCGTGTTAGGTTAGGTCGGCAAAGGTTAAATCGGGTTAGGTTAGGTTGGTTTTGGTAAGGTATGGTTAGGTTAGGTAGCGTTAGGTTTGGTTAATTCGGGTTAGATTAGGTCGGGTTAGGTTATGTCGGATTAGGTTAGGTCGGGTTATGTTAAGTCGGGTTAGGCTAGCTTATTTTAATTCGGGATATGTAAGTTTTATTAGTCAATTTAATGCATGGTAAAGGAACTCAGTGCAAATGCATTTAGTGCAAAACAGTCCAACTTAATGCAGTAAAGTGCAACATAGTGTAAGAAAGTGCAGCATAGTGAAGGAAAGTGCGATACAATACAAGAAAGTGCAACATAGTGCAAGAAAATGTGACATAGTGGAAGAAAATGTAACATAGTGGAAGAAAATAAACATAGTGGAAGGAATTGCAATATAGTGCACGAAAGTGCAACTTAGAGAAACAAAGGGCAACTTAGTGCAATGAACTGCATTAGGTGCAATAAAGTTAAGTTAGGTCGGGTTAGGTTTGGTTAGGTAAGGTTAGGTTGGGTTAGGTCGTGTTAGGCTAGGTTTTGTTAACTAGGGATATTTTAAGTTTTATTAGTCAATTTAATGCATGACAAAGATACTTAGTGAAAGTGCAACTAAGTGAAACATAGTGCAATAAAGTGCAACTTATTGCTTGAAAGTGTTTCTTAGTGCAAGAAAGTGCAACTTAGTGCAAGAAAGAGCAACATATTGCAAGAAAGTGTTACTTTGTGCAACAAAGTTCAACTTAGTGCATCAAAGTGCAATAAGTGCAATAAAGGTTAGGTTAGGTCGTGTTAGTTTAGGTGGAGTTAGGTTGGGTTAAGTTAGGTCAGGTTAGGTCAGGTTAGGTTATGTCACATTAGGTTAGGTCACATTAGGTTATGTCACATTAGGTTAGCTCGGGTTAGGTTACATCGGGTTAGATTTCGTTGTGTTAGATTAGGTCGGGTTAGGCAAGCTTATGTTAATTAGGGATATTTAAGTTTTATTAGTCGATTTAATGCATGGTAAAGGAACAAAGTGGAAGTGCTACTTAGTGCAAAACAGTGCAACTTAATGCAATTAAGTGCAACATAGTGCAAAAATTGTAACATAGTGCAGGAAAATGCAACATATTTTAAGAAAGTGCAACACAGTGCAGGAAAATGCAACATCATGGAAGAAAATGCAATATAGTGCAAGAAAGTACAAATTAGAGCAAGAAAGTGTAACTTAGTTCAACTTAGTGCAAGAAAGTGCAACTGAGTGCAAGAAAGTGCAGTTTAGTGCAAGAAAGTGCAACCAAGTTTCCGAAAGTTCAACATAGTGCAACAAAGTGTAACTTAGTGCACGAAAGTGCAACTTAGTGCAACAAAGTGCAATAAGTGCAATAAAGTTTAGGTTAGTTCGGGTTAGGTTACGTCGGGTTAGTTTACATTGGGTTAGGTTATGTTGGGTCTGGTTATGTTAGGTCTGGTTATGTTAGGTTAGGATGTGATAGGCTAAGTCGAGTTAGGTTAGGTCGTGATAAGTTAGGTTAGGTAAGGTTAGGTTAGGTCTGGTTAGATTAGTTCGGGTTAGGTTGGGTTAGGTTAATTCAGGTTAGGTTAGGTCGGGTTAGGTTATGTTAGGTCGGGTTAGGTTAGGTCGGGTTAGATTACATCGGATTAGGTTAGGTCGAGTTATGTTAAGTAGTGTTAGGATTGCTTATGTTAATTGGGGATATTTAAGGTTTGTTAGTCAATTTAATGAATGTTAAAGGAACAAAGTGCAAGTGCCACTAAGTGCAAAACAGTGCAACCTAATGCAATAAAGAGCAACATAGTGCAAGAAAGTGCAATATAGTGCAATAAATGCAACATTGTTCAAGAAAGTGCGACACAATGCAGGAAAATGCATCTTAGTGGAAGAAAATGCTACATAGAACAAGAAAGTGCAACATAGTGTAAGAAAGTACAAATTAGTGCAAGAAAGTGCTACTTTGTGCAAGAAAGTACAACTTAGTGCAAGAAATTGTATCTTAGTGCAACTTAGTGCAACAAAGTGCAATAAAAATTAGCTTAGGTCTGGTTAGGTTAGGTTAGATCTGGTTAGGTCGTGTTAGGTTAATTTTGGTTAGGTTAGATCTGGTTAGGTCGTGTTAGGTTAAGTTTGGTTAGGTTAGGTCGAGTTATGTAAGGTTAGGTCGGGTTATGTAAGGTTAGGTCGGGTTAGGTTAGGCCAGGTTAGGTCGGGTTAGGTTAGGTCGTGATAGGTTAGGTTATTTCGGGTTAGGTTAGTTAAAGTTAGATTAGGTCGGGTTAGGTCAGGTCGGGTTAGGTCAGGTCGGGTCGGGTTAGGTTAGGTCGAGTTTTGTTAGGTCGGGTTTTTTGTTAGATCGGGTTATGTTCGGTTGGTTAAGGTTAGTTTAGGTCGGGTTATGTTATGTCTTGATAGGTTAGGTCGGTTAGGTTAGGTCGGGTTAGGTTGTGTTAAGTCGTGTTAGATTATGTTAGGTCGGGTTGGGTTATGTTAGATCGGGTTAGGTTAGGTCGGGTTAGGTTAGTTCGCGTTAGGTTACATCGGGTTAGGTTAGGTCGGGTTTAATTACATCGGATTAGGTTAGGTCCAGTTATGTTAAGTCGGGTTAGGCTAGCGTATGTTAATTAGGGATATTTAAGTTTTATTAGACAATCTAATGCATGATGAAAATTCTTAAAGTGCAACTTAGTGCAACTTAATGCAATAAAGTGCAAAATAGTGCAATTTAGTGCAACTTAGTGTAAGAAACTGTAACTTAGTGCATGAAAGTGTAACTTAGTGCAAGGAAAGTGCGACTTAGTGCAAGAAAGTGAAACTTAGTGCAGCAAAGGGCAATAAGTGCAATTAAGTTTTGGTTAGGTCGGGTTAGTTTAGGTGGGGTTAGGTTAGGTCGGATTTGGTTAGCTCGTGTTAGGTTACGTCGGGTTATATTACGTTGGGTTAGGTTAGGTCGGGTTAGGCCAGCTTAGGTTAATTAGAGATATTGAAGTTTTATTAGTCAATTTAATTCATGGTAAAGGAATAAAGTGCAAGTCCCACTTAGTGGAAAACAATTCAACTTAATGCAATAAAGTGCAACATAGTGCAATAAATTGCAACATAGTGCAATAAATTGCAACATAGTGCAATAAAGTGCAACATAGTGCAATAAAATGCAACATAGTTCAAGAAAGTGCATCACAGTGCAGGAAAATGCAACATAGTGGAAGAAAATGCAACATAGTGCAACATAGTGTTAGAAAGTACAACTTAGTGCAAGAAAATACAACTTAGTGCAAGAAAGTGTACCTTAGTACAACTAAGTGCAAGAAAGTGCAACTTAGTGTAATAAAGTTCAACTAAGTGCCCAAAAGTGCATCTTAGTGCAACAAAGTGTAACTTAGTGCACGAAAGTGCAACTTAGTGCAACAAAATGCAGTAAGTGCAATAATGTTTAGGTTAGGTCGGGTTAGGTTATGTTAGGTCGGGTTTGGTTATGTTAGGTCGGGTTAGGTTACGTCTGGTTATGTTATGTCGGGTTAGGTTATGTTAGGTCGGGTTATGTAAGGTTAGGTCGGATTAGGTTATATTAGGTCGGGTTAGGTTAGGTTAGGTCGAGTTTGATTAGGTTAGGTCGTGTTAGGTTACGTCGGGTTATATGTTGGGTCGTGTTTTTTTAAGGTTAGGTCGGGTTAGGTTAGGTCGTGATAGTTTAGGTCGGGTTAGGTTAGATCGGGTTAAGTTACGTTAGGTCGGGTTAGGTTAGGTTTGGTTAAGTTAGTTTTGGTTAAGTTAGTTTTGGTAAGGTTAGGTTAGGTCGGGTTAGGTTAGATTATTTTAGGTCGGTTTAGTTTAGTTCGGGTTAAGTTTTATTCGGGTTAGGTTAGTTCGGGTTATGATAGGTAGGGTTAGGTTAGGTCATGTTAGGTTAGGTCGGGTTAGGTTAGGTCGGTTAAGGTTAGTTTAGGTCGGATTAGGTTATGTTAACTCGGGTTAGGCTAGCTTTTGTTAATTAGGGATATTTAGGTTTTATTAGTCAAATTAATGAATGGTAACGGAACTCAGTGCAAGTGCAACTCAGTAAAAACAGTTCAACTTAATTCAATAAAGTGCAACATAGTGCAAGAAAGTGCAACTTAGTGCATGGAAGTGTAACTTAGTGCAAGAAAGTGCAACTTACTGCAAAAAAAGTGCATCTATGTATATGAAAGTGCAACTTGTGCAACAAAGAGAATCTTAGTGCACCAAAGTGCAATAAGTGCAATAAAGTTTAGGTTAGGACGGGTTAGGTCGGTTTAGGTTAGATCGGGTTTGGTTATGTCGGGTTAGATTATGTCGGGTTAGGTTAGGTCGGGTTAGGCTAGCTAATGTTAATTAGGGATATTTAAGTTTTGGTAGTCAATTAATGCATGGTAAAGCAACAAAGTGCAAGTGCCACTTAATGCAAAACAGAGAAAATTAGTGCAAAACACTGCAAATTAATGCAATAAAGTGCAACATATTGCAACATAGTGCAATAAAGTGCAACAGAGTGCAGGAAAATGCTTCATAGTACAAGAAAACGCAACATAGTGCAAGAAAGTACAACCTAGTGGAAGTAAGTACAACTTTCTGCAAGAAAGTGTAACCTAGAACAACTTAGTCCAAGAAAGTGCAACTTAGTGCAAGAAAGTGCAACTTAGTGCATGAAAGTGCAACTTAGTGCAAAAAATTGCAACTTAGTGCAACAAAGTGTAACTTAGTGCAACAAAGTGTAACTTAGTGCAACAAAGTGTAACTTAAAGCACGAAAGTGCCAAAACGTTTAGGTTAGGTCGGGTTAGGTCGAGTTAGGTTTGGTTAGTTTAGGACGGTTAGGTTAGGTAGGTTTGGGTTAGGTCGGCTTATGTTAGGTTACGTAGAGTTAGGTTAGGTCGGGTTAGGTCAGATCGGGTTTCGTTAGGTCGAGTTAGGTTATGTTGGTTGAGGTTAGGTTATGTCAGGTTAGGTTAGATAATTTTATGTTATGTCTTGATAGGTTAGGTCGGGTTAGGTTAGGTCGGTTATGTTTAGGTTAGGTTTGTTAAGGTTAGGTTAGGTCGATTTAGGTTAGGTCGGTTTAGGTTAGGTTAGGTCGTGTAAGGTTAGGTTGGGTTAGGTTAGGTCGAGTTAGGTTATGTTAGGTCGGGTTAGGTTATGTTAGGTCCGGTTAGGTTATGTTAGTTCGGGTTAGGTTATGTTTGGTCCAGTTAGGTGATGTTAGATCGGGTTAGGTTATGTCGTGTTAGGTTAGGTCGGCATAGGTTAAATCGGGTTAGGTTAGGTTGGTTTTGGTAAGGTATGGTTAGGTTAGGTAGGGTTAGATTTGGTTAGTTCGGGTTAGGTTAGGTCGGGTTAGGTTATGTCGGATTAGGTTAGGTCGGTTTAGGTTAGGTTATGTCGGGTTAGGTTAGTTCGCGTTAGGTTAGGTCGGGTTAGATTACATCGGATTAGGTTAGGTCGAGTTATGTTAAGTCGGGTTAGGCGAGCTTATTTTAATTTGGGATATGTAAGTTTTATTAGTCAATTTAATGCATGGTAAAGGAACTCAGTGCAAGTGCATTTAGTGCAAAACAGTCCAACTTAATGCAATAAAGTGCAACATAGTGTAAGAAAGTGCAGCATAGTGAAGGAAAGTGCGATACAATGCAAGAAAGTGCAACATAGTGCAAGAAAATGTAACATAGTGGAAGAAAATAAACATAGTGGAAGGAATTGCAATATAGTGCACGAAAGTGCAACTTAGAGAAACAAAGGGCAACTTAGTGCAACGAACTGCATTAGGTGCAATAAAGTTTAGGTTAGGACGGGTTAGGTTTGGTTAGGTAAGTTTAGGTTGGGTTAGGTCGGGTTAGGCTAGCTTTTGTTAACTAGGGATATTTTAAGTTTTATTAGTCAGTTTAATGCATGATAAAGATACTTAGTGAAAGTGCAACTTAGTGCAACTTAATGCAATAAAATGCAACATAGTGCAAGAAAGTGCATCATAGTGCAAGAAAGTGTAACATAATGCAATAAAGTGCAACTTATTGCTTGAAAGTGTTTCTTAGTGCAAGAAAGTGCAACTTAGTGCAAGAAAGAGCAACATAGTGCAAGAAAGTGTTACTTTGTGCAACAATGTGCGATAAGTACAATAAAGGTTAGGTTAGGTCGTGTTAGTTTAGGTGGGATTAGGTTGGGTTAGGTTAGGTCAGGTTAGGTTTGGTCACATTAGGTTAGGTCACATTAGGTTAGCTCGGGTTAGGTTACATCATGTTAGATTATGTTGGGTTGGGTTAGGTCGGGTTAGGCAAGCTTATGTTAATTAGGGATATTTACATTTTATTAGTCAATTTAATGCATGGTAAAGGAACAAAGTGGAAGTGCTACTTAGTGCAAAACAGTGCAACTTAATGCAATGAAGTGCAACATAGAGCAAAAATTGCAACATAGTGCAGGAAAATGCAACATATTTTAAGAAAGCGTAACACAGTGCAGGAAAATGCAACATAATGGAAGAAAATGCAACATAGTGCAAGAAAGTACAAATTAGAGCAAGAAAGTGTAACTTAGTTCAACTTAGTGCAAGAAAGTGCAACTGAGTCCAAGAAAGTGCAGTTTAGTGCAAGAAAGTGCAACCAAGTTTCCGAAAGTGCAACATAGTGCAACAAAGTGTAACTTAGTGCACGAAAGTGCAACTTAGTGCAACAAAGTGCAATAAGTGCAATAAAGTATAGGTTAGGTCGGGTTAGGTTACATCGTTTTAGGTTACATCGGGTTAGGTTATGTTGGGTCTGGTTATGTTAGGTTAGGATGTGATAGGTTAAGTCGATTTAGGTTAGGTCGGGTTATGTTAGGTCGGGTTTGGTTAAGTAGGGTTTGGTTATTACGGTTCAGGTTAGGTCTGGTTAGAATAGTTCGGGTTAGGTTGGGTTAGGTTAATTCACGTTAGGTTAGGTCATGTTAGGTTAAGTCGGGTTAGGTCTGGTTAGGTTGGGTTAGGTTATGTTGGGTTAGGTTAGGTCGGGTTAGATTACATCGGATTAGGTTAGGTCGAGTTATGTTAAGTAGGGTTAGGATAGCTTATGTTAATTAGGGATATTTAAGTTTTATTAGTCATTACATGGTAAAGGAACTCAGAGCAAGTGCAACTCAGTGCAAAACAGTGCAACTTAATGCAATAAAGTGCAACATAGTGCAAGAAAGTGCAACTTAGTCCATGAAAGTGTAACTTATTGCAAGAATGTGCAACTTATTGCACCAAAGTGCAGTAAGTGCAATGAAGTTTAAGTTACGTCGGGTTAGGTTAGGTCGGGTTAGTTTAGGTTGTGTTATGTTGGGTCGGGTTAGATTATGTCGGGTTAAGTTAGGTCGGGTTAGGCTAGCTTATGTTAATTAGGGATATTTAAGGTTTGTTAGTCAATTTAATGCATGGTAAAGGAACAAAGTGAAAGTGCCACTTAGTGCAAAACAGTGCAACCTAATGCAATAAAGAGCAACATAGTGCAAGAAAGTGCAACATAGTGCAATAAAATGCAACATAGTTCAAGAAAAAAGCGACACAATGCAGGAAAATGCAACTTAGTGGAAGAAAATGCTACATAGAACAAGAAAGTGCAACATAGTGTAAGAATGTACAAATTAGTGCAAGAAAGTGCTACTTTGTGCAAGAAAGTACATCTTAGTGCAAGAAAGTGTATCTTAGTGCAACTTAGTGCAACAAAGTGCAATAAAAATTAGCTTAGGTCTGGTTAGGTTAGGTTAGATCTGGTTAGTTCGTGTTAGGTTAAGTTGGGTTAGGTTAGGTCGAGTTATGTAAGATTAGGTCGGGTTATGTAAGGTTAGGTCGGGTTAGGTTAGGTCGGGTTATGTAAGGTTAGGTCGGGTTAGGTTAGGTCGGGTTAGGTTAGGTCGTGATAGGTTATGTTATTTCGGGTTAGGTTAGTTCGAGTTAGATTAGGTCGGGTTAGGTTAGGTGGAGTTAGGTTAGGGCGGGTTATTTGTTAGATCGGGTTAGGTTAGGGTTAGGTTAGGTTGGTTAGGGTTAGGTTAGGTTGGGTTATGTTATGTCTTGATAGGTTAGGTCGCTTAGGTTAGGTCGGGTTCGGTTAGGTTAGGTCGGGTTCGGTTAGGTTAGGTCGGGTTAGGTTATGTTAGATCGGGTTAGGTTATGTCATGTTAGGTTAGGTTGGGTCAGGTTAGGTTAGGTCGATTTTGGTTAGGTTTGGTTAGGTCTGGTTATGTTAGGTCGGGTTAGGTTCGGTCGGGTTAGGTTAGGTCGGGTTAGGTTCGGTCGGGTTAGGTTAGGTCGGGTTAGGTTAGGTCGGGTTAGGGTAGGTCGGGTTAGGTTAGTTCGGGTTAGGTTAGGTCGAATTAGGTTATGTCGGGTTAGGTTAGGTCGGTTTAGTTTAGGTTATATCGGTTTAGGTTAGTTCACGTTAGGTTACGTCAGGTTACGTTAGGTCGGGTTTAATTACATCGGATTAGTTTAGGTCGAGTTATGTTAAGTCGGGTTAGGCTAGCGTATGTTAATTAGGGATATTTAAGTTTTATTAGTCAATTTAATGCATGATGAAGATACTCAAAGTGCAACTTAGTTTAACTTAATGCAATAAGTGCAACATAGTGCAACTTAGTGCAAGAAAGTGCAACTTAATGCATGAAAGTGTAACTTAGTGCAAGAAAGTGCGACTTAGTGCAAGAAAGTGCAACTTAGTGCAACAAAATGAAACTTAGTGCAGCAAAGGGCAATAAGTGCAATTAAGTTTAGGTTAGGTCGGGTTAGTTTAGGCGGGGTTAGGTTGGGTTAGGTTAGGTTAGGTCGGGTTAGGTTAGGTTAGGTCGGGTTAGGTTAGGTCGGGTTTGGTTAGCTCGGGTTTGGTTAGCTCGGGTTAGGTTACGTCGGGTTATATTATGTTGGGTTAGGTTAGGTCGGGTTAGGCCAGCTTAGGTTAATTAGAGATATTGAAGATTTATTAGTCAATATAGTGCATGGCAAAAGAATAAAGTGCAAGTGCCACTTAGTGGAAAACAGTGCAACTTAATGCAATTAAGTGCAATATAGTGCAATAAAGTGCAACATAGTGCAATAAAATTCAACATAGTTCAAGAAAGTGCATCACAGTGCAGGAAAATGCAACATAGTGGATGAAAATGCAACATAGTGCAAGATAGTGCAACATAGTGTTAGAAATTACAACTTAGTGCAAGAAAGTACGACTTAGTGCAACTAAGTGTAAGAAAGTGCAACTTAGTGCAATAAAGTTCAACTAAGTGCCCGAAAGTGCAACTTAGTGCAACAAAGTGTAACTTTGTGCACGAAAGTGCAACTTAGTGCAACAAAGTGCAGTAAGTGCAATAATGTTTTGGTTAGGTCGGGTTAGGTTATGTTAGGTCGGGTTATGTAAGGTTACGTCGGGTTAGGTTATATTAGGTCGGGTTAGGTTAGGTTAGGTCGAGTTAGATTAGGTTAGTTCGGGTTAGGTTACGTCGGGTTAGGTTACGTCGGGTTATGTTAGGTCGTGTTTTTGTAAGGTTAGGTCGGGTTAGGTTAGGTCGTGATAGTTTAGGTCGGGTTAGGTTAGGTCGGGTTAAGTTAGGTTAGGTCGGGTTAGGTTAGATTATGTTAGGTCGGTTTAGTTAAGTTCGGGTTAGGTTAGTTCGGGTTATGTTAGGCGGTGAAGTTCGCTCACATCAAATGATCCGCCACATCATTTCGCGTTTGTTTTACTAGTAGGTATTTAGTCTGTGGTTTTGCTTTCCGAACACCTCCCGCGCAGAAGTTTACGCATGTTAAAAATTATTTTCAAATCTAAACGTTAGTATTTTTGAAATGCCTGACGCCTAAACTGTGTTGCAGATTGTTTTCACACTGTTAAAATTCCTGTGTATTTAGTCCTTAATTTATATGTACGCTTTACGTGATCACTCTGAAACTGTGGACAATATGTTTATAATCTTCTGTAATATAGAAATTAATATTCGTTTGTTTTCTATGCATTCCTATGTCGTTCATCCGATTGCCATGTAACTTTTCGTGCGACCGCGATGGTTTTTGTAAAATAAAAACAAAAAAATTGGGAAAATGGAGTTGGGACAAAATGGGGTAGGCGGCATAACGAGGTATCCAAAAAATTTAGCAAAAAAAACTTTATCGAGTTTTGCGTGTGCCCGCGAGAGGTTTCTGCCAAAAATATTTTTGTAGGTAGGTGAGGTGCCTTAACACATGCCGGGTCATTTTGTGTAAAATATTTTACTTATACGTCGTGATTATTGGTAAGATACTTTGAATTAATGAGTATATCGCAGATTCATGTACTTCACCAGAGAGCTATAACTTAGTTGAATATTTTAATGAACAATCAAAATAAGTAACAAGCTAACAATTCCGACATGGCTTGTAATAACCCAACCGTAATCCGACCTTTTATTTGTGGCTATGTCTATACTAACGCCACTCAACTAACAATTTAGTATACTAAAAGTGCCAATTGGAACGTGGCTGTAGTGTTGTGTTGTTCTCCATTCCCGTGCACTGCGATCAGGCTTCAGGTGAATGACGCGCTGCGCGAGTTAAAATTAACCGTCTCTCCCCCCCCCCCCCCAAATATGTTATGTTTTATCTTTAATGTAGTGCTATTTGTATCGGGGAGAGAGTGAGAAAATCTGTGCGTGCGTAAAAACCATAAAATTACAAATTTACTAACTATGTATTAAGTTGATGTGTTTATTATAACTAAAAAAAAGGGGGGTGTTATCTTCTTGCAAGTTGCACCTCACGCACGCCCCCTCCTAGCTACTTAGGGTAGATGGTTTCGAATGTCAAATATCATCGCTGTTCGCGGTAAGTTCGATAACTAAATGTATTATGGAATGTGGGTGTTGTTTTGTTACTTTCTTCGTATCCCTGTTTACGAAAAGTAACCTCCTAACCCAGGTAGAATAAAATTACAGTTCGTTACGCTTGCAAAGTGATCTGAGGCACGTATGATTGGCCCAAAAAGTGAACCTAGTTATTTTCTTGCATTTATTTTTCCACAACCTAACTAATCTGCAGTGATTTAACGAATCTTGACTCGTGGCGGAGATAGTATAGCAAGTTAGTTTTCGTAAACATCCTTAGAAAATTATACGGTAGTTATTTACTGTAGTAGCCACTGGTTTATTATTTATTCTCGCTATTCAATCGAAATATAATCAAAACATTAACACGTTGTTTATTTTATTTCAACATACGAAAATTATTGTCAAAGAAAATAGGTAATAAATATAGTGTTTACGCACAATATAAAATGGCAATATTTTATTTATTTTTCTTAATGCAGTGCGTGTAGATATTAATAATTAGTAGGGACCTACAAAATTCACTTTATTATTTGGTAACAGACTAGACTTATCAGTACTGTACATACACGATTACAGTATGAGTATAGGTGATGGGGTTTATCGCGGGAAAACTTGACTGTTTGCTGAATTCCAACACATGTTCAACTTACCAGAAGATAACTGGCTTTAGCTTGTACTATTAGTTGTTACCATATTTGACTGAGCCAATAAGAATCCCGCTATTGTGATATTTGATGCCTGTTGTTGGTGGTACCTGAAAAATTCGCGTTTTTATTTGGAAAGAAGCTATAATTGCAAATACTATAAGTTTGTGTTACTTTCGCAACTGGTCCTGGACTTTTATGGCGGTTCCTGGAAGTAGCTGAGCCTACAACAACGTAACTAAATATAACACTGTGTCAGTGAACAGCCAATGTACATCTGCTGTCTTCTTGACCACAAACATATTCTTGGAGGCTAGCCTCCACGTGAGCGATGCTGCGAATTTTTCCTATCTCTAGTTATTGGTCTGCAGACAGCTACGTTGTGTCAGACGTACGTAACCCAATCACATTTGTTGCAATTGACTGCAGCGTTTTCAAGAATGTGTTGGCACCACTGCAGTAGAAGAACAGGTCTGGACACTCGCCTGGAAACTTGACCCCCTTGTTGTTTGGCTGCAGTTCGCCAAGTTACCGATAGTGCTATCCCTTTTTGTGCGCTGTAATCCGGGTGGTCGAGCTCAAACTCCACCCACCCACTTCCCTCCTACTAAGATAAACAATTTATCAAAACGTATTTTTTATCAATTTATAAAACACTTCCTTCGCTTACAATTGGCTCCAGAATTTTTTATTTACTTTATAATGTTAACAATGGAAATAAATTGGACGGAGTTTGAGTCCGACCGCCCGGATTACAGCGCCAAAAATTACAACAATATCGGTAACTCGACGAACTACAGCCAAACAATAAGGTGTTCAAGCAAAATACATTGGCAGATAGGCGAGTGTCCAGACCTGTACTTCTACGACCGTGGTTGGCACGAAACATTTTTGCGATATGCCATCATCTCTTTAAGTATGATATTACACTGGTCGTAGCCTCTATATGATGTACAGTATGTTGGTCATTCAAACATGCTACTTTTAATTATTGGACAGATGCATTTTACCTGGCAGACCACGGCATTGTTTGTCTATGGGGGAAGTTGGATGAGTATATAGCCATTTTGAGTCTAGCATGGTGGCAAGAAATAACACGAATTTCGCATGTCTCTAATAATTACTTTCAGGTGAAATACGGGTCAATAAAGCTTATTTAAACACCAGCAGAAGACTTAACGGGGCTATTTGGGGATTTAGCGTGCTACGGTAACTCGGTAAATTTCAACCCTAGTTCCTGAAAATGGTCACGTGATAGATTTAGGTATCTGAATGTCAGTCGTCTAGCTTTCCGAACACGGATATGGTGGGTGTCTGTCACCGTGTGAGGTCCGGGCACCGGGGTAACATCACCTCATCGCCCGAACTTCCGAGACTTCTCGCTGTCCTTGAACGCTAAGACGTCATGCTCGTATGGCGAGGAGGTCCCGTCCGGTGACGCTACAGTGTATTTCAATTTTCATGGGATGCCTCACCTGTCTCGTCTTCTCGTTAATTGAAGGGTCAGAAAACTTACTGAAAATATCTCTGCGTAACATCATTGCACGAATATGTGTGACGGATTTGCTTAGTTGTTACTTTAGTGTTTGGTTTTCATTAAACAGTGAGAAATAATTATTAATCTTAAGTTTTGTGCGTGGCTTCGCTCGCGTAGTTCAAAAAATAATAATTATAAAAATAACTACGGAGTTTTTGTCGTTTTCCTGAAGCAAACCAGTTGTGAAAAGTCAAACTGATGCAAAAATGATTTAAACTGGACGGCATTAAACAGAAAGGAACCAATCCACAAATTAATCTATTTGGAGATAGTCATACCACGTAGAAGGAGAAGGTCTTCTTAGAAAAAGAAGAAGTTCTAAATCACATTTTTTGACGAAAAATTAGATCCCAGAAGAAATGGTTAATATGAGTCTTAGATACACACAGAAATCTTTGACCTTGAATATCTCAGTTCTAGTTAACTGTGGGTTGGTTCCTTTCTGTTTAATGCCGTCTAACTGTCATTGATAACCTCTTGAGAAACATTTAGAAAGAAAAAAAAAGTTCACTAAATTTTTAGGTAGGTCTACCCCGTTCAGCCACTGCACGCCATTTCCTACCACTCTCAAGTAATTTTTTTTTTGCACAAACATTCACGGATGCACACACACGTCACCAAATTTATTTAGGTACCCCTTACAGCCCCCGCCCCCTTTTCCCCCGTAAAAATATATATATTTTTTTTTTTTTTATACCTTCACGGGCGCACGCACAACTCACAAAAGTTAGTTTGTACTGAATTTTTTAGGTATTTCATTTTGACCTTCTGGTCCCTCTACCTCTTTTTGCCCCCCCCCCCCCTGAATCTCAAATCGTGCAATTATTATTTTTTCCTGAATATAAGTAGCTTATGTCGCTCTGTTGCTCCATTGATGCGTGAAAGGACAAACCAACAAACTCACGTTCGCATTTGTAATATTAGTATGATTACGCTTTTCTTGTTCATGTACTGTATAACGTGCCTAGTGCAGGGTAAGACAATTAGAAAATTTCTTGCAGACACATTCAAAAGTGTAAATATATATGTGTGTATATAGCAGCAGATGATGTAATGTGTGTGTATATAGCAGCAGATGATGTAGATGTTAGTGTAGTGAGTGGACTTAAATATTAATATACGCAGGAATATTTCCATTAAAATCAGTACCGCTATTTCTACGAACCCTTATGATCGTAAGGGCAATTTCGTCTGCTGATAACCAGGAGTAGATTCAGGAGCCGGTCGAGTGACTTATTGGACGTTTGGAAACTTTTCTCGGGTTACTTTTTGTACGCCTCAGGGTGAAATGTTGTCCAACCCAGCCTACACTCTTGACTTATCACTGGAGCGACGATTTTAGGAAGAAAACCTTTTTGCAACATTTTGTTTCAACGCTTTATGTGGACACCTGTAGCTCTGCTTCATGGTCATTGGTTGGATGTTTGAGCTATCACTTGCCTTGGAGTTCTATTTGCAAATCACAGACGTATGTGTCACGATAGCCTTATTCTGATTGGTGCAGTCAAAGAAATGAGAGACGTGTCTGAACACAGGGACATTACCAGTAACCATGAAACAGAGCTGCTGATATGCACGCAAGTTATTGAAGCAATTTTGATGCAATATCTTTTAACAAAAAGTCTAACCCCCAACTGATAACAAATCGATTTTAATGCCACCGGAAATGCGGATTAATTGAGTGTCACTTATTTGTATCGTACCTGTTGGGTTGGTAACTAAATATGCACACAGAAAAATCCTTTGGTTTATTTTTTTATGACAATCTATATTATTGTGGACATACGCCATTGCAATATTTTGTCGTCCCAGAAATCTTAGAAAGAGACTAAGAAAAAAAACAACGAAATACGAAAAAAGAGAAAACAAGCCGAGTTGGCTGTGGACAACACATCCATAAACCAAAACAGCAGAACATGAAAGATCCCATAAGGAATTATTCAACAATAAATAAAGGGAAAAAAAATATATCTGGGACGACATAATATTGCAATGATGTACGTCTACAATAATACATGACAGAATTCCTCTGGGATTTTTTTTTTTTTTTTTTTTTATATTTTTGTGTGATTTATATTTGTGTTTTGTTGTTCATTTTCGTACTCATTCAACACAGGTTTGATCAGCAAAACGTGAGCAATGACGTATGTTCACAAACCACTAAATTCTTACAATAATACGGTTTGTCATTCTGTCCCATCGCAAGGAACATTCAGAGACATTTTTATATCAACTTTTCATTCATTCTTAAACGGTTTATTCATTTTGGTTTCTAAAAATTCTGAAAAAGGAGATTTGACGTCATAATCTTTCAGACTTAGATTACGGCTACGGGGAATACCGCACATAAAAGGGACAGTTGGCAGCCCTTGCTAACAGCAGCTGAGCAGGTTAACAAGGAGAACATCGAGAAGCTGTTCTCTCGTGACTTACAGGACGCTTGGAAAATTTTCTCTGGTTACTTTTGCACGGCTCAAGCAAACATTTAGTCATACCCAGCGTACCCCCGTGACTTATTACAACCGCCCTCAGCTCATTCTGAACTTGTAACTGTGAATATTCATAGTTTGCCAGTGATTTACCACAAATTCAAATGGTCGAAACTGCTCCATCGGGAGTTAGTGGACAACTACATGTCATGTCAGCGAAATAAACTCACTGATTGAATCTGAGATTTCCACTAATTTGAAAAGTAACGAACTTTATTTTTACCTTGATGTACAAAAAATGCGAATTTTGGTTTGAATGTAATTCAGCTTTTTCTAAATTGGAGTCCTGCAGAAGGTATCGAAACCACAAACGTAAAGAACAGACAAATAACAAGCCTCTAAATTATTATACATTAAAATTTCGTTAGCTAAGCAAACATGGTCTAACAGAGGTAGGGTATTTGAAAATAAGAATATGTTAATTAACAATACAACAAAAATGTACAAGTTCTACTTTATAAAATGTGGGATGGTCTCATTCTGCACAACACCATTCAGTTATGTCATAAGGTCAAGAAAACCATGCACCTAAGTTTTAAAAAATTCAAAAATTAGCAACGGGATTCGAACCTTTCCTGCATCAGTCCAATACGACCACTAACCCAGTATAAGTACTTGGTAAATATAGTATCCATTTAAGTACTTTTTATAATTGTTTTTTAGCAACTTGTTATTCTTATAGGTAATTCGGGATAAAGTGAGCACTAAAGATTTAACCTTTGAAAAAAAAAATCACTAGCCGTTACTGCATATAAGTCACCAGTAGCAAGAGTTACTTTACTGCTTGTATGGTTGGTAGCGATTTATTGTACGTAGTTCCGTGTATTTTCCTATTTGAATACAACATTAGTGAAAGAACATTTTAATATACTTCAAAATATTTATTTATGATCTTATTGAGATTCCTACTTACAGTATAATTAGACTCAATTGGCACCAGAAGAATGTGACGCTATCGCAGACCTCAGGTCATCTTGCTCGTTACAGCTTGCTACGCACTTCAGACAGTTCAAAATTCCACCGACAGTTGGCATCAGAGTTCGGTTCTCGCCGTTTTTTCGCCGCTCCGCTAAGTTGCGTCATTTGCATGTGTTTGTCCGTTGTGCGTATATACGCTTTCAAAAGTATTGGAAATTACTATGAATATAATTGCCAAAAGATGTGAAACCATCGGTATTCTGTAAATTATGTTTTACGTTTGCCAGCCTGGAAACAACATACTTTTTATTTCACGTATTAAGAAAATACGTCATTTATTGTTTCTGAAGTGCGTCGTCGTTGCTCGTGACAGTAGAACTGAATGAAACTTGAATTCTTGAATTGCGTGTGTCATGTCTGTTTTTGGTGGCGGTTTTGAGTTACAAATTAAAATAAAATATGCCCGCATTTACGAGATTCGTAACGGCAGTATTGCGTGTTGTATCAATTAGTCGATGGACGTTAACTCGCAGGTATTTATAACTAAGATAACTTTTTATTATATCTTATATTCAACCCCCGTGCATTTAATGAGTAGATATTGTAGATAAAATTTATCGGAGCTGTTTAATGTAGTTGTAAACATTGCACGACTCTATGTAAATAAAAGCACGTGGCAATATTTATGTTTACATTCGGCGGAAAGATATAAACTGGCAGAAAATAGAAATTAATCAGGACTTTTTTTGAGTGCTCACTTTATTCCGAATCACCTTACTACATGTTTACGAACAGAATTGCCTTTTTTTTATTAAAAATATTTATTTTAAAATTAAAAATATCTTATTTAAAAAAAACATTTTAAAAATACAAAACAAAATCTAATCTAAGTGGTTTTTATGCATGTCGTGTCATAGTCCATGGCACTGTTCGTCAGTGTAATTTTTTTTTTTTTTTTTTTTTTTTTTCATTTCGGTAAGTAAGTTGGTTTTCCTTTAATGCGTAAAACAATGTTTTGCAAATTTTGACTTTAATATGGTGCAATATAACACAAAAAAAGGAAAGCTAAAAAAATGTTCGTTACAGTTAAAAATAGACAGAATATATGCCTACAAAACAAACCATATCTCGTGCTTTTTTTGTAACAATTAAATATTTTATTTACCGATTTTCTGCAATAACTTCTGTTTTAAAATGTTGATGGTAAATGTGGTAATGTTGAGGCATAGAAGATATTTGTGGTAAATGTGGTAATGTTGAGGCATAGAAGATATTTGTGATGAATTTTGGAGACATAATAGTGTTATGGTATACATTATTTGACTTGTAATCGTTCTTGAATGTTAACATGTAATTCCCTTGCAAATATTATGCTTGACAAATTAATTAAAGATTCCATTATTGTTTACATCAAGCAGTTCTTTAATAAGAATGTATCCTACGTCTTGTCAAAGAGAAAATGTCGATAACACAACTTGAATAAATGCTACGGCCCTAAAACTTAAAAAATACAACAGACTATCTAACAGAGGGCGTGGTAGATAAATAAGCGCTGAATTTTTCAATTAAAGTCTACACATTTTGAAAGTCAATATAGAAATACTACAAAACGGCAATCTTTGATAATTACATTTGCCAACTTTACGAGCAAACATTTATCCGGAATGACGCGTTTGTTATGCGTGATCTCTTGCGCCGCAATTAAATTCACTTGATTTCGGCGTCAGAGATTGTTCTTTAGAGATACGTTAATCGAGAAAAATTTTTGCTCAGAAAGTTAATAAAAACTATTGTTTATGAGTGTTTTTTTTTTTTTCAACTTGGCTTCGAGAAACCTACAATTGTGAACTGGTAGTTTTAGCACTGAATTGTTTGTGTGTATGTATATATATATATATATATATATATATATATATATATATATATATATATATATAATGCACTCTTAAAGAGAGATGGGTCCCTATATTTATTGATTTTATGTTTGCTTACTTGTAAATAATTTTTATTTAATTTAGAAATGCGTAGCCAATAGTGACGTAAAACGTTACTTAACGATATTTTTTAAGCTGTAGTGAGATGACTGTTGTCTATATTTACTTATGTTGAACTGAAATCAGTAAATAATGAGTTAATCTCTCATTAAGATTACGCAGTTCAAAATAGTAAAGAAATGTAAACAAATGTGATCTTAAAATAACTGTTAACATACTCTCTATTTCTTAATTAGCAATTTTTTTTTTAAATAATCAGCGTAAAATTTATTTTTTGGAGATCTTTATTTATATGCCGTGCGCTCTTTAAAGATGAAAATTATAAGAGCTATTATTACGATTGTCCTCCCTTTCTTTTTGGGATTTGAATTGTTGTGTGTCTGACCGTCCTGCGCGCTGATTGGTCGCGGGTCCTCGGCGAACCGGTTGAATCTACGACTGGCGCGGTTCAGAGGTCGGCATATCCGCCACAGCCGCCGCCCCCGGGGTTCCTTGTTGTACTTATCAGCGGGTGACACTCGCCGTCTGCCGTTATTAAAGTAATTACCTGCCCGCCACACTTCCTGTTACACTCCGCGGCTTACACGGCCGTTGGCCCTCGACCATGTACAGGGGGTTGAGCAGCGCAATAAAAATGAAATAATAGTCTGGGCAATATCCTGCTGCAATCGCGCGCCCATCTTCTCTATCCTTTCATTATAATAGGACAAAAACCGGAATGCAGTTTCCGTTAGCTCGTCTGCCCGCACGCGAACTTGCGCGAAATAACCGCCTGGAGGCGTTGTGTTTAGCAAATAAAAAATTGCCGGTGAAATTTTCTACAAGGGGCGATAGATCGAGAAAATATGTGTGATAAACTACTTAGCGGAAGAGGTACTCCAGGCGCTTAGCCAGAATTTTATTTCGGCGAGGAGGAATTGGAATGCACTTTACATAGTTGACTCACGATAAAGTGAGCACTTTTGGAAACCATTTTGTCTAGAATACTAATTCAAAAATATTTATTTTATACACTTTGTTGAGGTTGTGTTATTTACATTAAAATGGCAGGAAAGTGTAAATTATCTGAAAGGAAAATAGTAACGAAGAATTCAAAAGTGCTCACTTGATCCTGAATCACCTATACATATGTACATACATACATACAGACACAGAATGGGCGAAGTTACCTATTCTTAATTTAATGTTTATTTAAAAGTTCGTTTAATTTAGTGGAAAACGGTACACTTTCTTTATTTGCGCATAAACCGAGAAAAATGTAAATAAAGAGTGTTTTTTTTTTTTTTTTTTTTTTTAGTTCAGTAAAAACTAGTGTTGCCGTGTTGATGTCCCTGTGACGTCATTGGTCTTGTTATTGCATGTCTGTTTATTCTTAACTCTACAGCAACTTATGTGTAGTTCGTGAAATTGCTTAAAATCCAGTTTGTGTGGTAATAATGGGTATGGATGGGACTGTGAATGGTTATAAGTGTCTATAGTAGTTCCTTTGTGCAGCAATACAATTAAATTTACTCCAAACACAACATTTACTACAGCGCTGTGTGACAATACGAGACGGACTGCATGGTTTCTTTAAAAAAAAAAAACACCTGCAACCTGAAACAGTCTGCTATTAGCGACGAAGGAAGTATTGTTTATGTATGTATGGTTATTTCTGCGTATTGTGTACCGTATCACACGGTAAGCACGAAATAAGTAAGTTCTTTTAAGTTATAAGATTGCGACCAACTCTCGACATCTGTTCAATTTGTTGTGGTTTTGCTGTTCCACTGCGTGGCCGCCCCGCCTGGAGAAGACCTTGGCCAATAGGCGAATTCAAGGCACCTGTGATTGGCCGATAATTCTAGAGGTGGGCGGGGTTTTGCGAAATGCTACCGTAGTTTTCACGGGCGTTCGCAAGAAACGTAATAATCCTTGGAAAGAAGATTTGATTTTTAATAGATAAATTAATGTTATATTATTTTCCCAACTCGCCAAGTCAGAACGCTAGATCACCAGTCGGTGAGCCAGTAGGATTGCTTGAACGCATTTAAACTGTTAGCTCGGTAGGTTCGTGTTTTAAACGCATGCGACGTTCATACGGTTGACTTTTAAGGGGTATTGATCCCTACCACCTTGGATTTATCTGTTTTTTCTCAGTAACTTATATTCCAGTCGATGTACCAAAATATTTGTCACGACAGGGTATAGGTACAAACTTAATCGATTTTCTGTAGTTGCTGGAACCATAATATATTCATTATTTTGCAACGGGAAACAGCTGAAAAGGAAAAATTGTTTTATTTACGGGAGCGACTACAGAGGTCGCAACATTAACAGAAACAATGCCCTATGGATTCCAAAAAGTGAATGATACAATAAACTATACCTTGTCAGCGTGAAAAAAGCAAAACAATGTGTCTATTCCCTGATTTATAAGAAAAACCGTAAAACCGATCTGACTGGGATCAATCCCCCTTAAACCAAAGTGTATTATTCTTGACCAGATTTGATACAATAAAATGGATCGTTGTAAGTTATGATCACTCTGGAATTTGAATTAAACTGACATAAACTCAAACCTACGCCTAAAACGTCACAATGTACGAGAACCTTGCTGTCTTCACTCCTCTCAACTCACTCAGTCCCAGTGAAATCTTCGTTATTAACCAAGAAAATCTTCAACTGTAACGGTGCATGCATTGACAACGAGAAAATATTACGAGTTAGCTTTTAAGTAATCCCCAGTTTTTTAAGTCGGCGTAAGATTACGAAACCTACTATAATGCCTTGCGGGCGGGCGGCAGATGAAAAGAGCTGTTCAATTTAGTCATACGAGTGATAGCCAATCAGAGCGTGTTTTCTATGTTTACGGCGGGGTTTGAAAATGTGGAATTTTCAGAGCTCAATAACTTGAAAATGAAATTATGCATGGAATTATTACTTTATGGGGTTGCATTTAGTGCGAAAATATTTCATGAGAATCAAGTAAATATTGAATTGTTTTTCTATGTACTACCTCTATTATCACTAATTTTGTTTGCTATGTGTTATTGCAGTCATACTACTTTAATATGCACTAACATGTAGTTTTGCACATATTAAAACATGAGTGTGGGAGTGTTTTCTCAGAATTTCCAGTTTTTCGGCGGTTGGTGGGATGGGGAGCTGGCGGTTGTATGTATCACAACATTCGCTCCTGGCTACGCCACTGAGGTACTTGCAAACGTTTTCACATTGTTTTGTATATACTGTGCGAATTTGTGTGTATATTCAAAGAATATTTTTTTTTTTTTTCGAAGAGAAAATATTGGGGTTTGCAAGTGCGGGTATGAATTTTGTACTCCCGTCCCCTCCCCCCACTCCTCTACACATTTTTAAGATGTGCACGGAAGGCACTCAGTTTTTAACGTCGGAGAAGCACCAAGCATTATACGTTGAGCTGTGTAACTTGGGAATGGACAGTTTCGCGAATAATATAAGAGTGCGGAATTAAGTAAGAAATATTTAAATCTGCAGGTTTATCTTAAGCCAGACTAGAACAACTTAAAAAAAAAGTAACAGGTGCTGCTAACATCATTTTGAGCAAACGTTTTCCCAGAGTGACTGACACTTTCATTTGGGTAATCTCTTTCGCCGGAATCATTCACTGGCATTATATGCACTCAAAAATTAAGAAAAATCATTTTATAGGGTTGCCGTGCCATTTATTTATTATTGATTTTGAGTAATTTGCTATTTTTAATTCTTTTTAGGGTCTGTATTATCTGCTTCGGATATAATAAGCTAAGCAATCATCTCGGAAGGTTATTTGCAGCGTGTAGTAAGCCGTTATTCATGTGAATAATGGAGGAACAAACTGTTCCCGCGTATGCCACGATAAGGTTCCTCGTGTGAATTTGCGATTTTAATGATATTTGAATGTTTTAATACAAAATAAATTAAAGCTATTTTTTTTGTAAAATATGACATGTACGTCAGATAAAAAAAACAGCATCAGGGGATGGGAAGAACAGATAAGTTTACTATAAGAATTTTAAATATAATAACAGTGAAGAATGAGAAAATATATCGAGAGACAAAGTAGCTCCGGAGGTTGGGAAAGACGAGGAAAGAGTAAACGTAAGAAAAAAAATTAGGCGTTACCGAAAAGCTATCATAATGGTATATTTACTCCGTTTCGCTTAGCTTCGGTAAATTTTGTCAGTTATGAGGGCGTATAACAGTTAACATATGCAGTATAAGTCACACCGCATGGCAAAGTTTAATCTAAGTTGTACCCAAGTTACTGAATGTTTTGCTATTATAAAGTGACTTCAAATCATATATGATATTATAAAAGTAAAAAACATGTAAAAGTATTGTATGTAGACGGATAGATTGTTTGATGTCTGCCCATGCTTGAATGATTAAAAAAAGGGGGGGTTGGGGCAATATACTCGGGCCTTCCCTTGTTGCGTCTCTGTATAAAAGTACTAGTCTTCGCTTCATCTTGCCTCAGTAGGTTCGTCAACTTTACCCCATCCGGGGGGGCAATGTGGCGAATATACTCTCAAGTTGATAATGTCAATTACTTCATAAGTACCCACAAAAATACAACCTTGTTTTACCGAGTGAGGTGGCGCTACGGTAACACGTTGGGGTCCCATTAGGAAGGAACCGGGTTCGATCCCCAGCTCTGGCCATCCTGATTTCTGTTTTCCATGGTTTCCCGAAATCGCTCAAGGCGAATGCTGGCATGGCTTCTTAGCAAAGGCTATGACCGAATCTTCTTCCATCTGTCATTGTATCAAGCAGAGGCGGCTCGTGGGTTGTTGCCAGGTAGAGTTGCAGTTACCAAGAGCTGTACAGGGTTGTGCGCTGGTTGACTCTACAGCCACTGACACGCTGATGTGCAGGTGTCCCTTACTACTGACCAGAATATTTAGGAATACAGAAGTGAAATAGCCAGTCGAACGGCGAACTCAGTCACACACGCCAGCAAAATGTCTTCCGTGGCCAGCAACATGGCGGAGATACCTACCGCCAATCAGTAGAGACATGAACTTTTCGCGAAAAGAATTTTGCCCCACTTTGTTCCAGTACCTTATGTGCATGTCTGCAGTTCTGCTTCATAGATATTGGCAGCGTGCCTTTGAACTGTGACGTTTCTCATTTGACTGTCCAGCAATCACAATAAGGTTACTGTAACATCACACGTCTGTGATTTGCGTCTAAAACCCCACGACACACGAATGTCAAAACATCCAATCTCTGACCGTGAAGCAAGTCTGCAGACGTGCACACAAGTCACTGACACAAAGTGAGGCAAATTTCTTTTCGCGAAAAGTTCATGTCTCTACCAATCAGCGTAAGGCAGCTGTCTTGCTAGCCGGCTGCCAGGCCAATAGGAAACCTGCCGTAACATACAAGAGCCAAACATACACAGGGCTGGAATCAACAACCTTGGACAACCAATAAGTGGTGAAGTTTGCCCGTATCAAATAAGCAGCCACGTCATTTCACGTCTGTATTACTATTTAGTCTGTGCTACTGAGTGATCACAACATATCTAGTAGCCGGCAAATATTCCATGGCCGTTGGTCGACGGCGCGTTCATCACGAGTGTACAGCTCCGACTATCTGCAGCCCCACCTGGCAACAACCCACGAGCCGCCACTGGTACCAAGTTGTGTATCACCGCCTCTTATGACCCCGCTATCGACGAGACGCACCTACGGTAGAATAGATATGTCAGGTTTATTTTGAAACTTAAAATGTCGACTAACAATGAATTTAACTTGCAGAACACAATGCGTGCTCCCGGAATTGTCAAAATTTACTGAAGTTAATGCGATCTACTGAAGTTATACGAAACAAAGCCTACTGGGCCGTGGTTATCACTTGCTTCTCATTAAGCCATCTGGTGTTCGATTCCTGCTGGAGTCAGTCCCAGTTTTTTATCCCTCGGGTGCCCTTTCTATGCGTTTTTTTAAATGATACTTTATTAGTTTTTTATATGTTGGTAGTAAGGTTCTAGTTTTTTGCACGCTATTTATGGTTGTGGGTTTTATGAAAAGTATAGCGACAGGTGAAATGCCAGCGTCCTTAATTTTTTCTCAATTGTTTGATTATAATATTTAATAGTGCGTGGTAGATAAATAAACGCTGAAAACATCAATTGATTCCTACGTTTTTTTCGAAGCCAATATGGATAAAATTCTCAATGACAATCCTAGATAATGGTATTTGCCAACATTATGAGTAAATATTTATCCAAAATTACTAATTCGTTACGCGTGATCTCTTGCGCCGCAGTTAAATGCACGAGGTTCCGGCGTCAGAGATTGTGCCTCAGAAGTTCATAACACTGGAAACAATTTTGTTTAAAACGTTCGCTAAAACTATTGTCTAGGATTGCTATTGTTTAATTTTCGCAAATTGGCTTCAAGAAACCTACAGTTACAATGCTTTTAGCGTTGAATTATGTACCACGCCCTCTTAAGTTGATTATCAGCGTACGTTACTATATCAAGGACAGCCATCATACTGTGATGGTAGTTTATAGCTTAATGAAAACGAATATATCGTCACGCAGCACACTTGTAAAATTTATGTAGTTTACAAGTACAGTACGCTAAAAGATGGCTCTACAGTTAAAATATTTTGAAGGTATGACATACATATAAATATTATTGAATATGGTAATTGATAGTGATATGAAAGTTTCGCGTATTCAACTCCTCTTAGGCTAGAATTTACGGTCCTGTATATTATTGAGTCACTTCTTTTTCTTCATTGAGTACTGTCGCAATCAAACTTTGAACTGGGCTGTCTGTAATTGGGCTCTCGTTTTGTTGTTTATTTGTTATTTGTTCTAGAGTCTACCAAGGAGTGTTGGATAATTCAAGACCCAATCGCAAAGCGTCATGTATGTACAAGCTTTTGGTTCTATCTTGTTCTGAAATTAATTTCAGAAATTTTCCAGTCTCTAGTAATGGAAACTTTTTTTTTTCAATAATGAGAGTAGTTCTAATTACAGTTAATTAAAGGTAACTTTTTGATTGTTTGTGTGGCTCTGATTGAGAAAAATCATTTTTAAAATCAACTCCGAACTACAAAAGAGCTGTTGGTAAGAATTAGTAGACCTGGCACGTGAGACGTTCTGTAGCGAGGCACAGAATGTATTTTTTCTTGTCTAACTGTTTAAAATGTTTCCAATGCGTTTATCTACGATAGAAAAAACACTTCAGACAGTGTTCCTGTGGTTTCATAAATGTCGTCCGCCTGTTAAAAACATAAATACCAAGTTCCTCAAAAGTGGTAAGAATTGCTTTCCCACGTTGGTGTAGGTGAGAAAATATCGACCGTGGTCATAAAAGAAAATCGCAGAAACCTGCATTGGACTTTACCACATACTATCCGCAAATAAAATAACAGGGTCATCGCTTGACGTCCCTTTGAAAAACACGCTCTACGAAAACACTGCACGGAAGTTTAGTACTTCGAGCCTAGAGGCGATGAGTAGAGGTACGTAAATTTCGCAGATACAGTCCAGGCCAGGTTGAACGTCAATTATGTATACTTCATTGTCATGTGTGTGACTTGCTGGCGGCTGTTACGAAACGCGTTTGACTACTGCAAGCCAGTAGTAAATAAGGAAATAATGCGAAGTGCTATCGCTTGCTACCTGCTTGTACGGTTATAAGCCAATAGATAAACGATTGTGGCCAGTGGGTGTATAGGACTGACAAGTCTAGGCTGCTGCCTGATGAATCCGCGAAATTGACGTACCTCTAGCGATGAGGTGTTTGACGGACGTGTTGTATTAGACTTACCGCCATTCCCATTTCTGTGCCTCAAACTTAAAAAAATTATTTAAGATCCATTTACTCTTGGTGAAGGAACTTTATAATGACAGTGACAGTGTGCAGAGGAGAGTAATCGACTTGGCGTAGTCGGTGTAACAGCCAACTTGTGCTCAGGTCTGCCACATCGTTTCATTACCGTTGGACACCCAGAGACACATGGGTACAATAGAGTTGACGCCATCAATACCACAACGCTTATAGAGGGGTTTGTTGTGGACAGAGCCAGTGAGTTTTGGCGAAAAGAATTCTTTAAAAATTCGTTTCAGTGCCTTACGTACACATCTGCAACCATACCTCATGGTTATTGGCAGAATGTAGCCTATTAATACACAGGTGTCGATCATTCGAATGTGCCAATCAGAACATTGAATTCGCGGAATTTTCCTATCCCTAACCATTTGGAGTCTAGCCTGGTGGCAAGAAATGACGCTAATTTTTACATGTCTCTACATATAAGCAATAAAAAATTTTGTACTTGTTTGAGGCACGAGTATTTCGCGTATTCATCTGGCTACAGCCTATACTTCTCAGTTCTGTACGTGTACCGGCTGAAGTCGAATATCCATTGGCTTCTAACAGTACAAACGTGTAGCACGTGGTATCTCCACGACTTCTTTCCTTATTTATAACTGGCTTGCAGTCGTCAAATGTGTGTTGAAACCGCTCTCGTCTAATCACAGGAGGAGGAGTGAAGTATACGTTATTGACGTTCAACCAGACCTATAATCAATTCGCGAAATAATCGTACCTCTAGTAATTGTTAATGTGTTGATATTTAAAAGAACTGTGCAATGGGAGTGCATGGCTGGATTTAGTTATGTCTTGAGATGGGGGAATTTCGCGAATTCAGTGACCTAAATGATAGAATCAAATATGCTATAGCTACACACCCCGACCATTTGTCAACTAGCTGCTACTCCGCGGAACAACAGACAATGCACGAATAGATGGGGCTTGAGTTTCCATAGAACAATAGATTCTAGCATGCAGGTCATTGAATTCGCGAAATGTCTCCATCCCTAGTTATGCCCAAGCAACTAAATCCTGTTAGTGTGTTGGTAAAAGGGCCGTGAGCTGACTGCTCGTATAGAGTGACGACGGGAAAGGAAGGCGCCGAGCTGACGGCGCGAGGTTCTTGCAGTTGCTTGCTGCGTGCAAGCTTCCAGGAATGAAAGGTAGGGCGGTCGTCGTGAGGACGGCAAGGCAGGTCCGTCGTCGCGGCCACATACCGTCGTTCCTGCTCGCCCGGGGTCGTCATTTCCGTAGCTCGTGGTTTGCACTGCCCCTCCCCTGTTTTATTACTACTATCCCCCTCCCCGGGCGTGGCTGCTGGGCCTTCAGTGCAGCTTGCCCGCAGTCAAATTAACACTTGCGATAAATACAGACACCAACTTGAGCCACAATCCACTCAGTGATACGTAAGTAATATTTACAGTTGCTGTGAAAATATTTTGTGCCAACATACCCTTGAAAAGACCGTGACATGTATGATTGGGTGATACGTCTGACACAGCGTAGCTGTCTGCTGACCAGTTACAGGCATCAAATATTACCACAGCGGGATTCTTATTGGTTCAGTCAAATAGGGCAACAGCTCCAAGTACAAGCTAAAGCCAGTAATCTTCTGGTAAGTTGAACGTGCGTTGAAACCCAGCAAACAGTCAAGTTTTCCCGCGATAAACCGTCATCTCTATTAATATTAGTAGTAGGGAACTGAAAAACTCGCGTTTTATTTTACGCACGCGCTAGAATTCCAGCAACTATAAGTTCGTGTCATATTCGCAATTGACCGTTGACTTATTTGACATCCACTGGAAGTGTCTGAGCCAATAATAAATATACACCTTAAGGCAACCGCCTACCCCACGCTTAAAATACGTTGGAGCGTGTACGTAAACAGGTTTTTGTACGAAAATATTCCACGTGTGCCCATTCTGCCAACATACGAAAGGAAAACAAACTTCAGATAATGTCGGAACCTCATTGTTAAGACGCCACGCTCATTAAAAACACTGTTTCTAAGCCCTCCAACATTACTGAAAACTGCCTATTCAGTCTTCCGTACTTCAAAAGGTACTAACCGGATGTTTGTGAAACTCAGATTGCGACCTGCACTGAACTTAGTTGCAGACTTTTCACCAATAAAATTTTATGGTCATCAGATCTATATAAAAGTATTTTACCAAATAGTTCGCAGGATTCAATTAGTAAAAAAATACTATGTTGTAATGGCGACGCTGCGTATTGCTGAACCAAAGCGAGGCACTTCACACGGTGGAGCCAGTTAGGGTGTTTATCCGCTCGAGTCCGCTGCAAGGTCTCGTCTACATGCAACTTAAGGGCGCGGTCTACTGCAATTTTCATCATCATTATTTTATTTTTTATTTGTACTACATATTTTTTTCTTATTTTAGACACAAAATGTGACTAAATTTGTCTCTTATGAAATTTGTTTATCTCTCATAGTTTTTGCATAATGGCTTGTTAAAGTCATATTTTGCATGTTTCCGTTTTAACGACCACACTAAAACCAACTGATATACCAAACTGAAAAAAAATCACAGTGGATAAAGTCATTGCAGGCTACAATGGCATGCTCATGAAATTAAAAAATAAAAATTATTTGTATTTTTAAAAAATTATTGAATTTTTTAAATTTTTATATTCAGTTTCAGCATTTTTTCAAAATTCAAATAATTTTTGTTTTTTAATTTTATGAGCATGTCATTGTAGCCTGCAATGTCTTTATCCACTGTGATTTTTTTCAGTCTGGTATATCGGTTGGTTCTAGTGTGGTCGTTAAAACGGAAACATGCAACATATGACTTTAACAAGCCATTACGCGAAAACTATAAGAGATAAAAAAAATTCATAAGGTCCAAATTTAGTCACATTTTGTGTCTAAAATAAGAAAAAAAATATGTGATACAAATGAAAAATAAAATGATGATGAAAATTGTGGTAGATCGCGCCCTTAAGGGGGTGAATCAAATTGCTGGCATATATTTCCTTCGTAGTGGCGTTTTACCGCTACACAACCACTGTAACAGTTTTGACGAACATCAATGTTTTTTTCCTGTTGCTGACCACTAACGATACTGGAAAAAAAACGCGAAAATATTTAAAGTAAACCTTTGTTAAGGAACTATCCCAACATTCGCCTGGAGCGATTACGAGAAACCATGGAAACCCGAAATCGGGTTGGTCTTTAAAGAGTAAATATGTGAAAATAGCTACAGATTACTATTTTCACTCCTTCGGCGCTCCGTTTCCGTAAGATAAAGCACTGAAGTTCAATAATTTGACTTACGACATGTGCAATATCTAGAAGCACGATTATTAGAGGTACGTTAATTTCGCGGATTCATCTGGCAGCAGCCTGGACTTGTCAGTCCTGTACACCTACTGGCCACAATCGATTATTTATTGGCTTATAACCGTACAAGCAGATAGCAAGCGATAGCACTTCGCATTATTTCCTTATTTACTACTGGATTGCTGTAGTCGAACGCGTAGCCGCCAGCAAGTCACAGACATGGCAATGAAGTATACATAATTGGCGTTCAACCTGACCTGGAATATATCTGCGAAATTTACGTACCTCTTACGATTATTTCGCGTATTCATCTGGTAGCAGCTTAGACTTCTCAGTCCCATGCACATACTGGCTAAAGTCGAATATTCATTGGCTTCTAACCATACACGCAGGTACCACGTGTGTTCACAACGATTTATTTCCTTATTTATTACTGGTTTGCAGTCGTCAAAAGTGGATCAAAACAACTATCGTCCGATCACAGTAATGAGGGTGAAGTATACATCATTGACGTTCAACCTGGCCTAGAATCACTACGCGAAATAATCGTGCCTCTAGCAATATCTAATTTGCGTGGTATTAGGAGAGCCAGGAATTTTTTAATGAAAAGAATTTTGCACCAACTTGTTTCAATGCCTTACGTGCACATCCTGCAACCCTGCTTCGTGGCCCTTGGCAGAATTTATTGGTGTAGATGCGTCGATCACTTGACTGTGCCAATTAGAACAAGGGTAGATCCCCGAGACGCTGACAGATGAAACAGCCAATCACTGACCACGAAGCAGAGCTGCAGATGTGCACGTAAGACATTGAAGTCAGGGGCGTCATTTGGGGCTACAAGGGGGGGGGGCAAATGCCCCCCCCCCTGGATTTAGAATTTTATGTGTATAAATATATTTCTTGTATTTTTAAATGTAAATAATGCTAACTTAAAGACATAAAACGGAAGTTTTATTATTAAAGTATTTAATTTTTACACGCTTAATTAATAAAAACGACGCAACAAGGTCACTGTCGCCAGAAAACAAAATCTTGCCCCCCCCCCCCCCCCCCCTAGAAAAACCTGAAATGACGCCCCTGATTGAAGTAAACTGTTATACAATTCTTTTCACCAAAAATCGTGAACTCCAATACACACAATTCTTCCCGGGAATAAACTTGCACGGAAACCTCCCAACGTCCCACAGGATTTATAATAGCCAAGCACAGAATGCCAGTTGAGTATGAGCGCTGCACGGCAAGTTCGAAATTTTAGTAATGTAACTGTTGCAAAAATGGCAGAGAAAATATTATACTTAGTAAAGTAAAATCATTAAAAATAACAAAAGGTAATCTGTTTATTTTGAATAATTTCGAGGTTATACAGTTACAATTTTCTGCGCCAACAGTCAAAATGTGGACTTATGGTTGAACTGCAAAACGGCACGTATAGATTGCACGTTGAAGTGACATGGCATGACATACGCCGGTCGGTGACGGCCTTAGCACTCTACTGGTGTTTCACATACGTAAAAGCACCCTATCTACGGAACAACCTTAAGGGCGCCGCCCGGTATGGGGTATTGTGCTGAATTGTGGATAGTTAGAGACATGCAAAATTCGCGTTATCGTTTGGTGGCAGACTAAACTTCACTTTCCTATACATAACAGAGCACAATGTGAGATTCAATTGGCCACGTAATTTTGTGTGTTGTCATTTACGTGTGTTACGTCTTTACAGAGATTGGTCTCTCTACCGTGTAAGCATTCTCCGCGGCAAGTCACGACAATATCGGCCAGCGGGAGACGTCGAACGAGCCTATAATCACTTGGAGTCTAGTCTGTTGTCAGAAAATAACGCGAATTTTGCATGTCCCTATGGATAGTGTGTACCGGACGTAAAGGTGTTTGTTCTTATAAAAAGTTGCAGGAAACAATAGACAATCTGAAAAAAAAAAAAAAAAAAAAAAAAAAAAAAAAAAAAAAAAAAAAAAATCATGGGTTTCCTGAACCAGCTATACCAAACTCGTTCATAGTAAATTGGATGTTATTCCTAACCTGCAGTGATCGAGTTAACGTTACCACGGTTATAGCTTTATACCTGAGTCTGCTAATTAAAAGTAAAGCTGGATTCGCAACCATCACTTAGCGTACGTGCTTGCGTGTAAAAGTAGAAACACCGAGTTTGCACGCTAACTTCCACATCCTCGCGTAGCGTGCGTACGTACGTAACATAGTTAATCAACTTTCTACTTCGTACGTACGTACGCTAAGTGGTGGCTGTGAATGCAGCTTGTGCAAACGTAATACTAGATTAAATATTAATTTATATTGAGAAATAATTTGTCTTGTGGTTAAAAATTATTTAATTCGCTTCGAAATCTATCACCGTCATTTTGTTATGACATATACAATTTCCGCGCATATCTAGATTAAATGTTGTTGTGAATCCAATCTCTAAAACTTAACGTACGTGCATGTGTTCGTACATACGTTAAGTGTGGTTGTGAATACGGCTTAAGAGGGCGAGGTACATAATTCAACGATAAAAGCATTAATCTATAACTGTAGGTTTCTTGAAGCCGATTTGCGAAAATTAGACAATAGCAATCCTAGACAATAGTTTTAGCCAACGTTTTAAACAAAATTGTTTCCAGTGTTACGAACTTCTGAGGCGCAATTTCTGACGGCAGAACCTTGTGCATTTAACTACGGCGCAAGGGATCACGCGTAACGAGTTAGTAATTCTGGATAAATATTTACTCATATAGTTAGCAAATATCATTATCTAGGATTGTCATTGAGTATTTTATCCTTAACTTCGAAAAAGCGTAGACATCTGATGTTTTCAGCGTTTATTTATCTACCACGCACTCTTTAAGTCATCGCTGTGAGAGTGCCAGAGATTTGGGCCAGCGCTTAGCATCGAGGTTTTTAGGACTACATTGTTAAAATTGTCTGTAAATTCAAGGAAATATTTACAGAAAAGTATTGTAATTATACGCATATAACTACCGTAATTTTTGCTTACGGAAGTTTGTCCGTATTGTCAGTTTACGGATGTTTGACAATAACTTTCCATAAATTCATGGAAATATGTTTCTATAATTTTAAAGCATATTTTATTGTGTTTTTTTTTTTTTTTTAATAATGCTGGTATTATTGAGCACTATGACTCCTAGAGTTAATATGCATGCACACTGGTGCGAAACAAAGAGAAGACAAGACAAGCTAAGATAATAGAAGCGAAGCACTTCTTCTGGTTGACCACACTTAGCCGCGAGCGAAGAGAAGAGACGCGCATGGACAAAGGGCCGTACAGCCCAGTAAGTGACTGAAGTGTTCCGAGGAGGCCACACACATCGTCTATTCCCCTAACTTCACCTATCCTGCAGTGGGCGGCCATGCATGTCACTACATGGAACTTATAACAGCTGAAAAACTTCGCATATCTTCCTTGCATTTTGCTCCATCAGCGGATATGCACCTTTAAGCTTAATTATTTCTATAGAGTAAAATATTTTTCTCATAATGATACTAATGAAGTTCTGTAAAATCAGGGTGTGAGTGAGAGTGAGTGAAAAATTATTGCTCTACGTTTAACATCGAGATCTTCAGCGCTGGTGTGGAGTGACATGAGGTGAGGATGGAGCAGCGCCGGAATGAGAGGGCGAAGGAAACGGGAGATCCCCGAGAAAACCCTCCGACCAGCGGTATCGTCCGGCACAATTCCCACATACGAGTCTGGGGACCAACCCCGGATCGCCTTAGTGAGAGGCGAATGGTCTGAGCATTCGGCCACGATGGTTCCTGTCACCCCTATGAAAGAGTGCGAACCGCTAGTATCACGGTTCATGTTCCAGAGTTGTCGAATCGAATTCCAGTTTTTTTTTTCCTGCAGGCGACTGGCGGCAGTTAATTTTTACACGTGGCGAAGTGACGCACAAAGGGCAGAGCTCCCGAAAGTTTTGAATCGAACCGCTCGTCCGCAAGGCATCTTGCTCATTCATAGGTCAACAACCCCCGCGTCCTGCGACTGAGGTAACCGTGGAGTGTGTTTGGGAAGGGAGGGGGGGTAGGTGCCCCGTGTGTGTCTCCCACCCTCCCCGCGAGCTGTATGCAAATATGTATTAAATAATCCAGTCTGTTGCTGCCCAGGGGTGAAGAAGCATAGGATCGAGAAGGGAGGGGGTGCGCGTCGAGACATGTGGATCCTGTTTGTCATGCCAACCCATCTCCCTCCAAACCTTCTTCCCCTACCCCGTATATTCCTACCTCAAAGTGCTTGTCTCGGCGTCGGAGCTTCTTTTGTTCAGAACTTCACAGCAAGTCAAGCTGAGGGATGGGATGTACGGCGTACATTCAGGTAAATGACCTCATATGACAGGCAGAATAGCTTGCATCATGAACGCACGTGCCAGTAGTAGAAGTGAGGAAATGAAATCAGAGCACAAACGCAACGTTCTACGTTATTGGCCCATTACACTGTTTAAGCTCGTGCTCCAATTTTTATTTATTTTTAATAACAATTTTTAAGACTTTGAATTTTTTGTTTGCAATGGAAGTTTACAATTAGAATTTATCGGTTTGTGGACATACCTACGCCATTGCTCATGTTCTACTGATCAAACACCAACATTCGCACTCGAACAGCGTAATTGATACACCAATACATGTACGTATCAAAATCGCATTGATGTGTTTTAATTTTTTAAAATAATTATTTTAAAATAAAAAATTGTCAATTTTCTTATTTTTTAAATACCATAAATATTCAATGCTGTTTTATACATGTCATGGTGTAGCTAGTGACACAGTTCTTCAGTATAAATTATTACATTACTGAACGTCTGATGGGTTCTTTTTTCTAACATAAAATTGTTTATATCAAATTTGGACTTCGACATGCCGCTATACAAAACCTATGACAGGTTTGAAAAAATGTCATTACAGTAAAAAAAAAAAACAATGTATGTCTACAAAACAAACCATATCTCGTACAAATATAAAAATTATTAAAATAATTAAAATTTTCTGTGAACTACACCATTAAAAGCTAGCGTAAGCTCTTGCGGACTACAGCACAACTATTGGCGGACTTGCTAAACTTGTTCGTAAGAAACTCGATAAACTTATCTTCCTAACCTGTAATGTAATACATTGTACGTAGCTTCAGTAATAACTAGCTCACCAATTAAGAACACGTTGTTACAGAAAGATAATGATAAGAAATGAAAAAAAAAATTAAGAAAATGAAATACGAAGCTTCGAATAGTTTGTTGTAAAACTATCTAGCCGTAATAGCGTTTCTTGCCCTGCTTGTCAAGAAGATTATGTGGAACCTCCAGAAGATTTAATTCAGTGCTCATGTTCCGAGCAGTGGCACGAAATATGTTCAAATTATGAAGTAGGAGGGTGATCTATGCGTGACTGTTGCATATGAAATTATTCAGTGCAGTGACGTGCGCATATGCTGTGTCAGCAAGGAATTGTATTGCGTAGTTGACAGCCATGTTAGACTATGTCTTATTTACAGTCCGTGATTGTTTATTAGTATAGACTATCTATAAAAAATAACTGTTTATGAGCTGGAGCACAACTCTAATCTCCTGGAAGGGGGGGGGGGGCAAATGTAATAATTGCTGTTCTAATTTTCGTCTTTAACGGCGCGGTTCACCTCAGTTTTCAACGTCTTTTTTTTATTTTTGTATTTGTACTATATATATTTTTCTTATTTTAGACGTAATTTGTGATTAAATCTTCCTCTTAGTAAATTTGTGTGTCTCTCATAGTTTTTGCGTAATGAGTCGGAAACGTCAAAATTTGCACTTTACGGTTTTATGTACACCACTAAAACCAACTGACATACCAAACCAAAAAAATTCACAGTGTATAACAATGTTGCACGATATGATTTGAAATATAAAAAAATAAAATATATAATATTTTTTATTTAATAAAAAATGATGAAAATTTCAACATTTCCAAAATTTTTTTAAAAAATACAAACATGTATATTTTTTCGTTTTATGTATGTCAAATCATAGCCTACAGTATTTGTATACACTGGAATTTTTTTTGTTTGTTATGTCAGTTGGTTTTAGTATCGTACATAAAACCATAAAGTGCAAATTTTGACGTTTGGGGGTACAATGGTCACTACCTTAGATATAGGCTGTTCAGAATAAACTGAGTACTGCTTACAATTTTCTGTAAGCCATTATTCCTCTATCTTAACTATTGTAAATACCGTGAAGTGAGGTTACTTTGCACCCTCCTGGGTAACTTTGCACCACCCCATTAATTGCTTTTTAAATATAAATTCTAAAACACTATTTACAGTAAAGTAATGTCGTTTATGACTGCTGTGTACTGTGAAAGTTTAATCCCTTTAAGAGGGTGCTAATAGTTATTTTAAACGAAAAATTGTTGTGTAATGTTACCCAATAATACGGTACGAAAACTTCCGTGTAGCTAAAAACTAGTGTAAATATTCCTCAACTCTCAAAACGTTTCTTCTGTAGCACCAATACGTTTTTTTAATTATTATTTTTAATGTGGGGTAGTGCTCACTTTAAACCTCACATATAATAGTTTTGCCCTAATATTACGTAAATAAAGAACATGTAAAATAATTTTATAGACGGATAGATTGTTTGTGGTCTGCCCCTGTTTCAAGGATTAAGAAGAAGGGAATAGGGGCAGTATACCCGCGCCCCCCCCCCTTCCTCCTGTTGTTGCGTCTCTGTATACGAACTAGTCTTCGCTTCAGCTTGCCAGCTCAATAGGTTCGTCAACTTACCCCGTCCGTGGGGCAATATGGCGAATATACTCTCAAGTTGATTTAATGCCAATTCTTTTTAGAAGTACCCACAACAATACAACCTTGTTACACCGAGCTAGGTGACGCAACAGTAACGCGTTTGATTCGCATTCGGGAGGACCCGGGTTCGATCCCTGGCTCCGGCCATCTTGATTTCTGTTTTCCATGGTTTCCCGAAGTCGCTCCAGGCGAATGCTGCCATGGCTCCTTAGCAAAGGCCATGGCCGACTCCTCTCCCAGCTCCTGTCATTGTACACAGGTTGTGTGTCACCCTCTCTAATTACATCGCTGTCGACGCGACGTAAAACACACTTACCTTTCCTTACAACCTCGTTACGTGTTAGGGTGTTCAAGTTGGATAAAATCATAATTTTATATTTTTACGAATACATTTGCTCTTACAAAATAATTTTAGCTCGCATAGTTATCTCGTAACTGTGCGTCGCAATCAAAATATGCATGTTACACTGCCATGCAAATAGTGAAAACTGATTGACTTACTAAACTCTAAAATAATTCACGGTTAACTAACATCCTATGAGCTACATACTAAAACATTCACAAATCCACAACGTAATGTTTTGTATTAAAAATAAATCACAAATGTAGAAGAAAAAAGTTGTATATTCAGCATTTTAAAAAATATATACATAACAGAAATTCACCCGGATTTGTTTTAATGTTTTGTTACATAGCCTATGGCGTGTTATTTCTCAGTGAATTATTTTACTGAAGTAAGTCAGTTGGTTTACACTATTCGCATCGCAGCGTAGTAGCATGCAAATTTTTACTTTAAGGACTCTGCCTACCTCAGAGCTCCGGCGGCAACAAGGATAGGGCGTTACAGGTTAAAATATATTCCTAAATATCTCAGTCACTTTCAAACCTACATACATGCCACCACTGACTTTTTTGTTCAGTACGATACGGCCCACACTGCTACGGAATCTTTTAAGCAAGTTATATCAATACCCTGAAAACTATGATCAAATAAGTGTTTTCGAGCCGATTAAACGCTCGAAACCCCGTACTCATAAAATTATTTCGCTTTTTCGTTTACGAAGCAGTATTCTCCTCTTCTTAATGCAGAAAATGGCTTCTATCCGAAAGCGATATCTCAAAGTGTGACTGAGTTACACGGAATTTAGTTTAACATGTAAAACCCTATCCTTGCTCCCGCCGCGCTCCTAGCTACAAATGTTTCGTAAGATGAAATTTACTCAGAAGTATCGTCTGTAAAACTAACACTATTTTGAAATAAATAAATAAAATTATGAATCTGTCACACTTAAATACCCTTAAGGTATAAGATACACTGAAGTTTATATTGGTATCAAATTAGAACACATAAACACTTAGTTCTTGATAAAATATTACTTTAAGGTTTAACTTCGATATCTTGCCCCAAACTCCCTTACAACAGGCAAAAAAAAAAAAAAATGTAATTGAATCGGTCATTGAGAAACACCGCGCCATATTTTTCACATTGGTTTATGTATGCGTATTCTTCAAAACGCGAAACTCAACAGTTCTGACACAGAAGGTACACATATTTTTTTTCAACCGATTATTCTTGAAAGTGGTAGGTATGTGGTGTTTTAATTGAAATTTGTAATCCGATTTGTCAGAAAGATTAATTTTTTTAGACTTGAGAAGACTTATTTTGGAAGGTTCGACGTCTGTAAAGAAAGAGCGAGGGTTCTCGTCGACCTGAAATAGCAGGGGGTGAACTAAATTCCCCGCCTAGATGTTTCCGGCCCTGCTGCAGGCGACGACGCAGGTCCAGGAAGAATGGGTGCATGCACGTGCAGTCTGCGGCGTGGCCCCGGCCGTCTGTGGGAGCCGTCGTGCCGCTTCGTGGCATGTCGGCTATTTCCGGCGCCCGGAAATGCCTGGCGCAGCCGGCCCGCCCGGCTCCTCGCAGACTTGCACGACGCATCCTCGCTGCACTCTTGCTGTTCCAAAAAGACGCCCGGGGGCTCGGTACACCGACAGTGTTGCCGGATATCAGAATTTTTCACAAGACAAAGCCAGGGCCCCACACAATTTATTTTGTCTGAGGGGGCCCTAAACCCCAATAGACAACTTCAATAAGGCCATGATCTTTCATTTATTTCAAACAATTGCAAATAACTCGACTATTTTTTTTAACCAAATGCTTTGAAAAAATTTGAGACTGTGTACAGTCATATAATACACAATTTTGCCAGAGTTTTTTTTTATAATAATGTACCGTTTGCTAGAAAAAAATTGTTTTAATCATTTTAGCTTATTTTGACGAAAAAAATTTGATATTTCAGTGGCAGAAATCTAAAAGTCCGTTTAGTATATTGCAACAGAAAAATTCAGATACAAACTATGATATATAAGTGTTAAAACTGCCAGAATTAATTTTTGATACATGTATTAATTTGCGTTTAAAAATATATATTCGAAACCACTACATAACTAAAGAGCGAGGCCTTAAATTTTTTTGTAGACTTTATTACTGGTTTACATAATACATGGCACTGAACTGCAATAACCATGGCTCTCTAATACATCAATGAAATAATTTTGGTGTCCCCCGAATTTAGGGATGTGATATATATACCCCCAATAAACAGTGGTGTCCGATGTGCCCCCGCCGGGGAAGTTTGGCTTTAAATGTGTAAAATCGTGCTATATAAGTAGTTTCCGAAGGTAAATAGGGGGCTGGACCCCATTTCACTATTCTTTCTAGAATAAGTTCAAACATTTCAGAGGGGAGGGGGGAGCTCCGGTCCTTGATCCACTCCTGTGTGCGGCCCTGGTCAAAGATTTTTTTCCTATATCAAAAATATCAGATATTCTTCTCAGAATCAGTTCAGTGGAATGGTAATTTCGAAAGAATCGTTCATAATGTGTAATTTGTTCTTTATTTCTATCTTTAAGAGCTATGAAAAGGTACGGTGTCGAGCGGACGACTTGAATACTCAGTCATCAATAAAATCCGAACTACTCATCAAAATTCGATGAGATTTTTTCTTGCTAATTGGATATTTATCAGCGGACGTTTATTTATATAGTACTGTGCAATAGTTTTACGTTCGAGTAAAAAATTAAAAACTGTTTTTAGAGAAAAGGGCTTAAAACCACAAAATCTACAAAAATGGAAAATTGTAATTTTGATAATTTTAATATAACATCTAGGCCTCTTATAGTAACAGAATTTCAAAAATACTCGTGTTTTCGTTTGAAAATTATTTGAACATCCTCTCGCGCAGTGTTTCCTAGATACATTAATTTTATGTTTGCGTACTTGCAACTAATATTAATGACTCAATTTTGAAATTCATAGCCAGTAGTGACATAAAATTTTGTTTCTAACATAATTTTTTAAGCGCAAGTGGGCGTACGCTTATCTATATTTACTGATAAGAGACTTAAATCAGTAAATAATTAGTTTATCTGCAATTATGATTACACATATTAAAACAGTAAAAGTATGTAAACAAATATGATCTTTATATAATTAACACATTGTATATTTCCTACATAGCTTTCTTTTTAAGTAATTAACATAGCAATTCTGTTAAAGAGATATTTTACTAAAACACAGCCTTAAGGAAACTTCCCCCTTAATTGCTTCCCTTCTTCTCGGCCTTGGCATCGCAGAAAAAAAAACATACACCCAGCTGAGCGGCCGTCTTAAGGGCGTTCCAGTGGGGAAAAATCATAATTTTATGTTTTAATGAAACAGTGTTAGTTTTGTAGAGGTTACTTGGGAATACATTTTCCTCTCATAAAATTTTTTTATCTCAGCTAGTTTTCCCATAGTGGCATTTCAAAGTAAAAATGTGCATGTTATTGTTCATACACGTCCCGAAAACCAATCAACATAATGAAACGAAAAAATTCTCAGCAAATGTACGTGTCACTGGCTAGGGCTTTAAGTGCATAAAAATACAATAAAACAATTTTTTTGTATTAAAAAAATTTCCTAAAAGTAGCAAAAAAATTTCAACTTTCGGAAATTTTTTAAAAATACAAAACGTTCTTTGAAAGGGTTATAATATGCTTAGCTCTAGTCCGCGACATGAACGTACTTTCACTGTGAATTATTTCGTTTCATTATGTTTATTAGTTTTTGGGTAGTGTATGAACTAAAATCATGCAAATTTTGACTTTGAAATGCCATTGTGTGAAAACTGACTGAGGTACATTTTTGTGTAAGAGGAAAATGTACTCCCAAGAATCGTCTAAAAAACGAACACTATTTTATGCAAATATAAAATTGTGATTTCTCCCTACTTGAACGCACTTAACTAAAAGTGCCAGTGTGTATCGACCGTAGTACGGAATATTCGCTGCACTCGTGAAGCTGTGTAAAATCTTTTCATGAAGGAACACGACTTCACACGAATAGTGAATTGCCGGAAGCAGATAATATATCGCGATAACGTAGTTACGCCACGTCCGGGATGATGTAATCTTGCAGCGAACTTTATCGCGAAGCGTCGTAGCTGTCCATAGTCTTTCCTATCATTATTTCCATAACATTCGTGTGGTATTAAGTAGTACTCGGAGAAACCTCGAAGATTGATGATCTAGTATCATGGCTTGGAGGGGGATAAGTTACTACAGTTCTCTTCATAGTTGCAACAACAGTGGGCACAAGGATGTATTGCACTGCAACCCCCCCCCCCCCCCCCCCCCCCCCCCCGCCGAGTCTGAATCCTTGAAGCAGTTTTCTCATAACGGTGCGTTAAAGTCAAAATTTGCAAGTTCTACTGCCGTGCAAATAGTGAAAACCAATTGACTTAAGTACGTGAAATAGGCTAATTCACAGTGAAATAACGTACTATGGGCTACGTAAGAAAGCATTTTACAAAATCCCGTGAACTTTTTGTTATATTTAAAAAAAATTGCTGAATTGGCAACAATTTTCTGTACTTTGAGATTTTTTTTTTAATTCAAAATATTACGTTCTAGTTTTTTTAATGTTTTATTGTATAGCTCATGATATGTAAGTTCACGGTGAATTATTTTATTGACGTAGGTCAGTTTGTTTTTATTATTTGCATGGCAGTATAACAAGCAAATTTTGACTTCTACACCCGTTATGAGAAAAGTATGACAGCTGGAATTGTTTTGTAAGAGTAAAATGTACTCACAAGGATCGTTTACAAAACTAACAATATTTCATAAAAATATAAAATTATGATTTTATCGCACCTGAACACCCTTAAAGGCCTCGCCTACCACGCACTTAAAATACGTTGCAATGTATTCGTAAATACGGCTTTTTTACAAAACTATTCCACGTATGCCCGTTGTGTCAATGTACAAAAAAATACTTTTCAAACTATGACAGAAGGGTCGTTTCAAAGCATCACGTTGATTAGAAAAATTATTTCGGAGCTCCTCAAAATGGGTAAAAACAATGTTTTCAACGTGCTATACCTGAAAAACTACTCACAGGATTCGTGTGAAACTACCGTAGAAACATCCAATGTATTTCGCTTAGAACTTTTCACCGTTAAACAGACGGGGTCACCACTGCAAGTGTCAGACAGGCGAGTGATATAAGATACCACTGCACACCGCTTAAGGGCGCAGTTCACCTCAGTTTTCAACGTCTTTTATTTATGTTTATATTTGTACCAGATATTAATTTTCTTATTTTAATAATTAATTGTGACTAAATCTTCCTTTTAGGAAATTTCTGTACCCCTCATAGTTTTTGCGAAATGAATCGTAAACGTCAAAATATGCACTTTACGGTTTTAAGTACACGACTAAAACCAACTGACATACCAAATCGAAAAAATTCACAGTGTATAACAATGATGTAGGCTATGAGTTGGCATACACAAAAATAATAAAATGTATAATTTTGTATTTTTAAAAAAACTGTTCAAATTTTTAAATTTTAATTTCAAAATTCAGCATTTTTTGTTAAATACAAAATTATTTTGTATTAAATTATTATATAAAAAAGGACGTAGAAAACTGAAGTGAACCACGCCCTTAAGTGTCTTGCGGTAGAGGCGATACCGCACCAGATGAGCCGGTCAACATCGCCCTTGGCGCCGTGCCTCACTCACACTAACACACGTCCAGTAGGTCCACTTAAAGGTTTTGTATTTGTGGTGTTTATTGAAGAAGTTTTCAATCGTTTACTAGATGGTTCAAAGAAAATTTTTTAAACACACTCCTTCAATTATGTATTTATTCACAGCCCCCTCTCCCCAAAATTAATATTTCGAATTGGTCGAAGTAACTCCACAATGGGTCAATGTAACCACGCAATGGGCCAAAGTAACCCTGGTTTATGATACACCACGTTTTGTACCAAACCTGTTTTCTCAGTGTATAGGTATCACTAGTGGCGTAGCCAGGATTTGTGTAAGGGGGGGGGGGGTTAAGGCCATGCGCTTTCATTTATTTCAAACTATTGCAAATAACTAGAATATATTTTTTAAGTAAATGTTTTGAAAAAATTTGAGACTGTGTACAGTCATATGATTCACAATTTTGCCAGAGCGTTTTTTTTTTCTTTTAATAATGTAACGTTTGCTAGCAAAATATTATTTTGCTTCATTTTGGCTTATGTTGACAACAATATATGTGATATTTCAGGGGCAAAAATCTAAAAATCAGTTAGGTGTATTGCAACAGAAAAATTCAGATACAAACGACGATATTTAAGTGTTTAACCGGTAAGAATTAATTTTTGATATATTTATTAATTTGTGTTATGAAAAAATTTCGAAACCACGTGTAAATTTAAAGAGCGATACCTTGACGTGACTATCATATATTAAACACCGACGAACCCTTTAAAGCAGAGGATCATGGGTCGTCCCCCGAGAGAAATTTTGACTTCAAGGTGCAAAATAGTTCTATTTTAGCAGTGTTTCGTAACGAAACGTTGAATATTATTCTGGTCAAAATATTTTTAATATTTTAATATGAATTTTTTTTTCTAAATTTTTTTTTTTGTGGCTAATAGGGGTTCCCCCAATCTATTGGTTGTGACACAGTGGTTTTCCTGAAACTCTAGACTAGAGCATAGGGATGTGCAGCGACATGAGGCGTCCTGGGGTTCTAGTATCTTAACTTCACCTCAGGTAAAGATCGTCAGCTGCGACTGTCCTTCGAGAACCACGGCGAATAAGATAGTCACGCGCGACTGTCTTTATATCGTATTATATTACACCTCTCTTTACCAGAATTACTATATACTTGGCAGTACTGTATAATGTGTGCTGAAAACTTTCATAGATCTTACTAAATTATATTTTCTCACTTTTTAGAGCGTGTTTTGAACCAATAATTACCTAAGTTTAGTTGCAAATGGGATAGATCCTATTTGTTCCTCTTTATAATTCCGATTTTAAAAGTTGTAATATTAACTCGTCTTTCGTAGAAAGATAGTGTACTGCGCTTGTAAGAGATAGCAGGACTGGTACTATGTTACTATCTCCGGCCAGAAGATAACTGCACGAGTGTTGTGTTGAATATGACCTGTAGTTTACGATATGTGTTACATTATTTAAGGGAACACCAAATAATGTATATCTGTCTCTTTCCAAGCAATATTTCAATCGGATTTGTTCTCCAACGTGGCTGCAACGTAGAGCACAACTTGAATTTGTCGACCATTATAACGAACTTTGTCTCGTAACAACACACTAGAACCCGATCTTTATGTAAAGAGTCAGGAGACATTTGAAATACAGTCGTGGCGCCATTTTTAGTTACAGAATACGAGTTCTCGTCGTAAAGATAGTTACCCACTAACTGTCTTTGTATAAAGATCGTATAAAAGACTGAAACGTTACAGAATAGGTCCCCTGATCGCATTCGCCAGGCTTTATTTTTCTTTATTTTTTTAACTCTGTCTTTCGTCCTTCTTTCCATGTGTGACCAATCTCAAGCCTCCAGCATGGTCGTCTTGTGATGGCGAGGAATTGAACGGTCACAATGGAGCGAAGAATTATTTCCCAGCAGCCTTTCTGAAAGAAATCTGGAAGTAATTTATGGCAGGAGTAGCCTATGCATTGAGACTAAAAGCGGGAGCTACAAGACATGCTACGCTCGCTATTATAAAGGAATTTAACGACCTGAGTCACCCGTGAAGCCTTGGCTGACCTATATCAGGTCCGATATTAGAAGACGTTGAAGGTTTCGTAAAGGCGACACCAAGATCGCCCAAGCAAGCTGAAATTTGCAAAGAGTTCAAGACTGGAAAGTTTAGCGAATTCATTTCAGGACAGGATAGAATCCAAAATCTTGTTCATACGAGATGCTTTCCGATTGGTTGGTGAATTACTAGACCCTCCCTGGAAGACAAGAACAAATAACAAATGATGAAGAAAAAAAAACGAGAGACCAATTACAGATAACCCAGTTCAAAGTTTCATTGCTGCAGCAGCCAACGAAGAAAAGGAAGTGACTCAATAATACATAGGACCGTGAATTCAAGGCTGAAATAGGTTGAACCCACGAAATTTTCATTTCCTTGGAAATTATACCCCACAGATCAGGACTGTTCCAACCCAAAAGAGGGGTGGTCGGGCACGTCCCCTCCCCTTAAATGGGTACATAAATTCCAAAACATGCTGACTCCATAATTTGAGAATTTAGCAAAAAAAATTATACCTTTATCATGTACATTTGTTTCTATCTTAAATATGTTGCTAAATATAGTACAATTATTGTATTTTGATTAGTAAAACGTTTTAGGTGGCTATAAATGCACACGATGAAGATATTTCTTAAATTTTGGAGTTATATTTTTAAGCCACTCTCTTTTTTTTTTCACATTAACATTTCTAAATGACATTGGTTTATTTGTAGTAGGGGATAAATTTAGACATTCGCAGTAATTCATCCCCCCCCTTCCCCTCCCCCAACTCACAGAAAACGTCTCTGCCACAAATGGAGCAGTGAGGGAATGCAAGGGCGGGGGAAACGCGAGTACCGCGAGAAAACCGGCCAACGGCAACATCCGGCACGTTTCCGACGTGGGAAAAATCTGGGACCAACCCCGCCGGGGATCGAACCCGGATGGTCCTGGTTGGAGGCGCGTGGTCTGACCAGTCGGCCGCCGCGGTCCAGGGCGTGTTCTGCCACTGTCGCTAAACGATGTGCAAAACTGCCGTCGTATATCGATGGCCCAGTTCAAAAAGAAAACAACTCAGAATTTACAGTTTTAAATAAAATGCATATAGAAAGATTTCCGTTTCGCCGGAATACCTGTTAATTGATATACTTGGTTGGTGTTAATTTGAAGCAAAATACAGAGGCAACTGTTTAAGGTATATATATATATTGTCAGCGTTTGCTGAAATTAACTCACTTTAAAATAAAATAAATACAATTTCCAGTTCTTCACTGGCAATCAGAATAAAGTGCCACGTTGTTAAAACAAGTTTATTACTTTTTTTTACTGAGTAACTTTTGTGTAGCCTCCAAGTAATCTTGCAGTTTTCTCCCATAGTGTTATTGCACACATATGCTATGTAAAAACTATACTATGCATTGGCAGATGTGAGGAGTAAATACATAATATAATTGATATTAGTCTCTCGACTTTGCTGTAGAAACATTGCGGCGTATAACTAAACCAGGGGGTGGGGGGGGGGGGGAAGGAAAAAATTCTTTTTTTTTTCTTTTCCTCTCCAGCAAATTGAAAATATTTTTCGATTTTTCGTGCTGAACGTGAAATTATGGTACAATTAGCCACTATTGGCAGGTAGGTATCGTCTACGATAGAAATGGATGAGATAGGTACAAAATGATAGTTATGGTACGACCTGGCAACATTGACGGCCGAGGTCGCCGACAGTGGGAACGCGATCTATGCAGCAAGCAGAGGTGGGAACGACAAACCCTGGGGGAGGGGAGAGCGTTTATTTCACGAACAGTCAGCGCCCATGTTAGCGATGCTTATCGAACGGTATCGGAGTCACGCAGATGGGTAAAAAATGGATGCGCGACCTGGAAGGATGAGGAGGAAGGAGGTGACGGGGAGATAGGATGGTTGCACGTTGTATCGTTACACGTGTTAATCGCCCGCGCTTCCTACAACGCCTATTAATTACGACGGCACGACCGCCTACCTATCCGTGCCTAACGACCCCGGGGGACCTCCTTATACGAGCGTGTCGCCAGACACTCCGGAATGCGAACCACGATCGACTGGGACGTGCACGTTAACCGTTGCGGCGTCGCAGACGTACGTCACGTTCTATATACTCAACGACCCGCCTTCATCTGTTGCCGAATACTCGTCGTCGCGGACTAAATAGTATACGTAGAGATGATGGTATATCGCGAACATGTTTTGTGCCTACATACCCTTGAAAACCCTGTAGTTCATTAAAACACATATGCACGTCTGACACAACGTATCTGTCTGCCGACCAATAACTAGAGATA
>PNEQ01104731.1:56586-69734 GCA_003012365.1 Medauroidea extradentata
AAAAGTTGACTGTTTGATGGATTTCAATACACGTCCAGCTTACCAGAAGATTACTGGCTTTAGCTTGTACGTGGAGCTGTTGCCCTATTTGACTGAGCCAATAAGAATCCCGATATTGTAATATTTGATGCCTGGTATTGGTCTGCAGACAGCTACGTTGTGTCAGTGTTTTCAAGGCTATCTTGGCACAAAACATTTTGCGATATACCATCATCTCTACCAATAACATACATCAAATATTACGATAGCAGAATTCTTATTGGCTCAATCAAATAGGGCAACAGCTTCACGTACAAGCGAAAGCCAGTAATCTTCTGGTTAGCTAAATGTGTGTTGAAACCCTTCAAACAGTCAAGTTTTCTCGCGATAAACCATCATCTCTAGTAATGCATAAAGGCATGCAAAATTCGCGTTACTGCAACTGACTAGACTCCAAGTGACTATAGGCTCGTTCCCGCTGGCCGATATTGTCGTGACTTGCCGCGGAGAATGCTTACACGGTAGAGAGGTCAATCTCCGTAAAGATGTAACACACGTAAATGACAACACATAAATAGGGCCACGATTTTGTCGCGAAAAGATTTTTGCCCCACTTTGTTTCAGTGACTCACGTGCACATCGGCAGTTCTGTTTCAAGGTTATTGGCAGCGTGTCTTTGTTCAGACACGTTTCTCATTTTACTGCACCAATCAGAATTAGATTATTGTGAGTATGTACGCCTATAATTTGCCAAGGCAAGTGAGAGTAAAATCATCCAACCACAGACGACGTAGCAGAGCTGCAGGTGTGCACATGACGCATCGAAACCAAATGTTGCAAAAATCTTTTCGCCATAAAATCGCGGCTCTACACATAAACGTTCGTGGCCAATTGAGGCACAGATTATGCTCTGTTATGTATAGGAAAGTGAAGTTTATTCTTGTACCAAATGATAAACGCAAATTTTGTATGTCTCTAGTAAAATGACAAGGCGGCTCATTTGATACGGGCGAATCTCGCTGCTTATTGGCTGCTGGAGACGGTTGATATCAGTCCCTTGTATGTTTGGCTCCTGCATGTTACTGCAGGTTTTCTATTGGCCTGGCTGTCGGCTAGCAGGGCAGCTGCCTTACGCTGATTGGCAGTAGGTGTTTTCGCCATGTTGCTGGTCAAGAAAGCCATTTTGCTGGCGTGTGTGACTGAGTTCTCCATTTTCTGGCTATTTCACTTCTGTATATCTAAACATTCTGTGGCGTGGTCGGTGACCCTGGCCAGGCCGACACGGCACCTACTGTACCTAGGTTGACGTAGTGGTTAGAGCACTCGCCTCCCATCATGTGGGCGGGTTTTCTCGAGGATGTCCCCTTCTCCTACATTTCGACACTACTCCGTTAATCACTTTAATCATGATTGCACCGCTGCGATTGAAAACTATATGCTTCTGGTTATATATAATTTTGGAGTTTATGAAATTTACAACTTTTGTTTGAACAGTTCTTCAAAACTATTTTTGTGTATTCTGGGATTTCGCAACTAAAAATATATGTGCTTGTCTTTAAATTGTACTTTTCTAATCCAACTTAAGGTTAAATGTCCCACACGTCTAGCGAAATTCTCTGCCACGTGATGGAAGCACTTTCAGGAATAAAATTTATTCCATGAATAACTTAAAAACCTGTGAAACAATTTGGAGTCTGAAAACTGAGTTGTATATTGTAGTAGGTAATTTGTTGCACGTAATTCAAAATACGTCGTGCCACCTTTATAAAAAAATTTAAATTAATATTTTTTGGAAAAGTCTTCTTATACAAACACATGACTATCAATGAAGCCAATACAAATAAAAAAGTATTTATTTTGGAGTATTGCATCGGTTTATTCTCGAATACTGGGATATCATGAAAAATGTAATACGTGTGTGTTAAATGTACTCGAAAAACCTTGTAAATAACATTTGAGAAATATTTGTAAATGAACTTAAAGTTTCGTCAGTAAGTAACGTTGCTTGTTTTTTTTTTTTTTTTTTTTTATAAATATTATCATAACTGGGAAATGTTAAAATAAACTGGGCTTATTTGTGGAAAATCTACGTGATAAGCTTTTGTGGCAAATAAATTATGATTTATATCACAATATTTTCGTTTCACGAAATCGATTCTCAATAATTTTTCAACTTTTGTTATTTTAACTTTACGTTTGTATTGTATATTGACAAAATACCTAAAATAACGGAAAAGGTAAAGTAAAATGTTAAAGTAATAAATTGTGTATAGGCCTTAAGTAGGGTCCAAGAACGGACTTAGTTCTTGTTTCAGTTGTTCTGACGCCGAAGCGATGATGATGTGGGGTTGTTATTTCAATTGTTGACATATACCAAAGAACACTCGTGTTTCAGCTAGTGATTACTACAAGGTTTCATATACACACTTGTGTTTTCAAAAGAAAATAATATACACAGAATGTTGAAAAATTTTCATGTAAATATTTTGGGGAACATATCTCACATATATAGAGGAAGACTGTCATTTGAACATGAGTCTGAAAATCCACCGTTTCTGCACGGTTCACATTACATGATGTTAAAGTGCACTGAGCGCTGGCTAGATCACAAGGGCGGATTTAAGGGGAGGGCTACCGGGCTGAAGCGCTCCCCCCCCCCAATAGTGACTAACATTATATAACCAAAGTATGTCCAGTCACCTCAAGGAAACTGGAGTTTTGTTCTGTGATGATCCAAGAACATTTAATGTGCTCTACTTGTATCTATGTTATTTTTAATGTCCTGTAACTGTAAATAACCACACTTTTGAGATGGCTGGTGTTTTTTACAATCCATAAAATCAGATAATCTGCCCCCTTCCTTCCCAAAAATAAATATGTTTCTAAATCCACCGCTGCTATATCGCTCACGTAACTGCAATTCTACATCGTACAATGTCCAGTGAGAGATTTTGGTCAGCGCTCAACAATCGATGTCTTTAGCGCTGGTGAGGGGTGACATGAGGTGAGTATGGAGCAGCGCCGGAATGTGTTGGCGGGGGAAGCAGGGGATCCCCGAGAAAACCCACCGACCAACGGCATCGTCCGACGGGAATCGAACCCGGATCGCCTTGGTGGAAGGAGAATGGTCTGACCATTCGGCCACGGCGGCTCCTGCTTATCGTCTAATTAAATCAATATCGTCAGGCGTGTAGCTGCCAATATTGTACTCCGTTTCATTTGAGTTTGGTAAAATTTGACAGCTACTTACGGGCAATAATTTTATACATATATTTTGGGATTTGTGGCACAACGCAAGACATTTATAGTTATAAAATGAACCGGAAGTGTCAATTTCATCATTTATACTGCAATGTTTGTCTTGTATTGTGCCACAAACCACAAAATATAAAACAATATAAATAAATAATATAAAATATAAATAAGTAGCTGTCAAATTTTACCAAGCTTATATTAAACGAAGTATAGTTGCGATTTACTGTGAGCTGTAGTGCAGAAACTGCATTTTTGCACCCACTTATATATCGTCACGTGAATGCAAGAACTAGGTAACTCAAAAATTGGCGTTTATTAGATAGCTATATATATTTGAAGCTTACATACTGTACACACTAATGCAAGAACTAGGTAACTCAAAAATTGGCGTTTATTAGATAGCTTATATATATTTGAAACTTACATACTGTACACACTAATGCAAGAACTAGGTAACTCAAAAATTGGCGTTTTATTAGATAGCTATAGTATATATTTGAAGCTTACATACTGTACACACTCATGCAAGAACTAGGTAACTCAAAAATTGGCGTTTATTAGATAGCTATATATATTTGAAGCTTACATACTGTACACACTAATGCAAGAACTAGGTAACTCAAAAATTGGCGTTTAATAGATAGCTATATATATTTGAAGCTTACATACTGTACACACTCATGCAAGAACTAGGTAACTCAAAAATTGGCGTTTAATAGATAGCTATATATATTTGAAGCTTACATACTGTACACACTAATGCAAGAACTAGGTAACTTAAAAATTGGCGTTTAATAGATAGCTATATATATTTGAAGCTTACATACTGTACACACTAATGCAAGAACTAGGTAACTTAAAAATTGGCGTTTATTAGATAGCTATATATATTTGAAGCTTACATACTGTACACACTAATGCAAGAACTAGGTAACTCAAAAATTGGCATTTATTAGATAGCTATATATAGTTGAAGCTTACATACTGTACACATTAATGTAAGAACTAGGTATCTATCCAGCTACTTTTGTGGCGTGTATTGGCTATGTAAAAAGGAGGTATATTGAAAAGGGAGCTCTTTGTGAATATTACAACTAGGTCACTCTAGATAGCTAATTACCTAGTTCTTGCATTCACTTGACGATATATTCTTCCTTTAGACATGAGGACTATTGGCCCAAAATATCGACACGTAATTTTGCAACAATCTGTATATTCGTATTCTGCACGCGTCGCCAACACCGTTGTACGAATTGGTATCAGGAATGCTTTTGTTGTTGAGGTTGACTGTATTTCGGGATGTCTGTCACTAAACCAATTCGACAGAGCGTAGGTAGATATTCTATTGTCATGATCGCGAGTTGGCATGTGTGTGTTGCCGTGTGTGTGCGTATCTAAGAGGGGTAGGGGATGCAAAAAACTATTGACACAATCCCAAGAAACATCAGTATTAAAAGAAATTCGTCGTACGATCCGTCGGGTGGAAACGTTTCTGCCAGCACGTAGGTTAGACATGTGGCTGGTTCTGAATTGCTGATTTGAGGTGTGAAGGGAGCGTCGATGGAACGCTGACAGGGAAGAAAACGGGAGTACTCCGAAGAAACGCACGCACCTGGCATCACGTTGGTGTGAGCCCCATTCTCCACACGCTTCTTTTAAAATATAGATGGCGTCACCGGCCAGATGACAGCACAATTCTACGACAAAATCACCGCTTTAATGACATCGCCATTCGCCATATTGTTTCCTCCAGTCATCTTGCATCTGACTTTAATCTGTAATATTGTTTTGTCACCACTCCGGGAGGTCGCTGTATTATATAACCTGTTACAGTCTCTGTTATTTTAGTATGTTTGTCTACAATAATATAAAAAAGTATTTTTTTCTCAATTCAGACGTTAACATTTTAGTACAGTACAATCCATCCATTCTAAACATTTTGATTATTACTTAATTTGCTTTGATTATATTAACACAGGGATAGGAAACAATAAATTACCAGAAAGAAAAAAGTAACTAGGCTTTTGAAAGTGCTCACTTTATCCAGAACCGCCTATACCTGTGAAATCGTTCAAACATCATGAAAACACACGTTATTTTAGTAACGGTATTAGTTTTCCAGAAAAACAATATTTTTGGTGATTTTTTTTAAGTTGTACTATATTTTGCGTGTTAAGAACTGCAACATCTCTGCAATTGCATACGTGGCCACTTTTTTTCTTCTTAGGCCTACTGTAAGAGTCCTACAAAGAAAGACCAAGATGCTGCAACACATTCAGTAATCCTGTTGACTGCAGAGGTGATTCATATACAAGTATTTTTCTTTTCTCTGCAGTTGTCTTCGGAATGTGAATTTACTATTGCTTCAATCGCATCGTTAATTTCGCCCTTTCAAGAAAGACTATAAAAGAACCTGCATCGTGTAATATTTCGAAGTAAAACCACAGAAAAAAACACTGTAATTTCTCCTTCCACGTCTTGGACGTATAATCTCTTTATTATTTATTATTTCGCTTGTAGAGGAGATTGGGGGTAATATGTGTTGCGATCGGATCATGAAAGGGCGGGGCTGCCTTTTTTTTATGCAACACTGTTGGATGGTGAACCGACGCTGCAATATTCCACCTCGCCAGAAATAGCAGTAAATGACGGTGGCGGACCGGTAACTACCGTAAATGGCGGTTCAGGGCGGACCGCACCTCGGGGCTGGATGTTACGTGGCGATGTCTACTTACGTTAAGGCGACCGCCTACCTCACGCTTCAAATGCGTTGCAGTGTGTTCGTAAACAGGTTTTTTTTTTACGAATCAATTCCACGTGTGCCGATTGTGTAAACGTACGAAAAGAAAATAAACTTCAGACAAGGACGGAACCTCATTTTTAAGACAGTACACTCATTAAAAACGCTATTTTAAACTCTCCAACATGGCTAAAATTGGTCTTTTTAGACTGGCGTACTTCAAAATGTACCAACAGGATGTATGTACACTGAACTTTGCTACAGACGTTCTACCAGTAAAATTAAATGGTCTCCGCTTTATGTCCCATAATAAAAACGGTTCGGCGGTAACCTTGCACGCTATTTCAAAGCTTGGCTAATTGAGGCAATGCGGCATTTGATGAGCATTTCAAGGTCGCACTTATGTCTCCGTCATTCCTGAGCCTCCAACGCGCAGGTAGGCGGCGCCCTGAAGAGGGCGTAGTACATAATTAAATGCTAAAAGCATTAATCTATAACTGTAGGTTTCTTGAAGCCAATTTGCGAAAAGTTAACAATAGCAATCCTACACGATAGTTTTAGACAATGTTCTAAACAAAATTGTTTCCAGTGTTACGAACTTCTGAGGCACAATTTCTGACGTCGGAACCTTGTGCATTTAACTACGGCGCAAGAGATCACGCATAACTAGAGATGATGGTATATCGCGAAAATGTTTTGTGCCAACATAGCCTTGAAAACACTGACACAACGTAGCTGTCTATAGACCAATAACGTGCATCAAATATTATAACAGCGGTATTCTTATTGGCTTAGTCAAATAGGGCAGTAGCTTCGCGTACAAGGAAAAGCTAGTAATCTTTTGATAAGCTGAACGTACGTTGAAGCCTAGCAAATAGTCAAGTTTTCCCGCGATAAACCATCATCTCTACGCATAACACATATGAGGGACTTGGAATTATAGTGGTGTAAAGGCCATTTCACACGCTCAAATATTTATTGAATTAATTTACTCAATAGCACGACGATTCAAGAAATTAGTTTCAATAGACATTGAAGGTACTACTTGAAAAGTTATCACACTATTTATAAACAAATTATGAGCAGAAAATATATAATGTAGCTATTATATAATTATCTACTAACCCTGCACGACACAAAAACACTTACTTTACCCAATACAAATTTTTCGAATATTTTTGTGTATACTATTTAAAATAAATAATGCTCGTAATTATTTTATATATTGTATAGTTCACATACAGAATACAATAAATATGTTATTTAAATTGATAATGTTAGGAAAACCGCTTTTCTGCCATTAGATACTTTGATTCAAGAAAATTTCAAACATGATCGAAACTAAAAACTTCGACGAAATTTTGACATGCAATAAATTGAAAGACAATATGGCCGCGGTTATGACGTCAACATGGCGTCACATGACATTCATGAAATTTAATTAATTAATTTGAAAGAAAATTGAAGCAAAAAGTTGATCGTGTGAAAGGATCTTAAGTCACAAATATGTAGTAGTGTTGTTTTTATTCATATTCTACACATTTTTCAAACGAATGTTCTGTAACTAATATGTCACTCTTAACTGAATTTCTAGATAGAATTTGAGTATTGCAAGAATGTACTGCACTTTGCTTGTGATTACAAATATTTTTTTACAATAAAAAAATTTTAACTGACGCAACTATAAACCTGAGCTTTGTTTTATGGTCAGAGATAGGATGTTTTTAACTCTCAGCGCCACTCTAGATCCCTACAAATCGAGATAAACAAGAATGTGTTCATCTTCTTGTACAACAAAGATGTTCGCGTGTTCCTTAATTTTGCACTGAGTTTGAAAATATTTTTTTATTGTTACCTAATACTCATATCAAAATTTTGCTCCATAGTTTTGACACTAATATGTAATAATTTGTTTTTTAATTTTTTTGTAGCAATGCACTGAACGGTTTTCTAGATTTCTTCACCCAAATTACCGCGCTTTTGTTAATATAAACCAAAATGAAGCAAAATATTTATTTTATTTTTTTGCTGGCAAATGGTACATAATTTTTAAAACGCATCCACAGTAATGTGCATCGTGTGACTGAACATTGTCTCAAAATTTTTCGAAGCTTTCGGTTTAAAAATATTTGAGTTATTTGCACCAGTCTGAAAAAAAAAACTAAGGAACAAGCCCTTAAGGGGCTTCCCTACCTGCATTTCAAATGCGTTGCAGCGAGCTACGCATATTTTTTTACGGAACTAAATTTAACTCACATTATATATTTATGTCTACGAAAAGAACACACGTCAAATTATGTCGCTATAGTTTTAAAAATCTGGCACATTTGTTACAAACATGTATATGTATTTTAAAATGTGTAGTTTGGGTGTATTAATTAAAAACCTACTGGCTTAGGCATGTGTATGGCAACATTTTTATTTTCATTATGTTTTCATGATCTCTCGTTTAGCAATTTGTAGTAAAATAATGTTGTCACATAGCGGTTTCATGTATTTTGACCTAACATTTTCTTTACGCATGAATATAATAATTTAATAAATGTGTTTATAATATGTATTCAGCAAACATGTTAAAAATGTCGCGTCGGAAAACAAATTTCTAATTTCACTTTAAAATTGATTTTTTTAAGCACTGACATATGTCACTTTACTTCACAAGTCTCTTTTGACAGGTAATGACTGTAATCAAAAGTCTCATAGTTGCGTATGAATACATCGAGATCTAGTTTCTTGGATGAACACTCGTGCACAACTTTAGAACTGTAAAAAAAAGTACAACTTCATCATGAATACAGTATGGTTTAATCTTTTTAATCTGATACGGGGTATAATCTCTTGGCGCGGTCTACCGCAATTGCCATCACCATTTTTTTTATTTGTACCAGATATTTTTTTCTTAATGTTACTAAATATGGCTCTTATGAAATTTTTTTATCTCTCATAGTTTTCGCGTAATGGCTTGTTAAATTAAAGTCATATTTTGCATGTTTCCGTTTTAAGGACTACACTAAAACCAACTGATATACCAAACTCAAAAAAATCACAGTGGATAAAGACATTCAAGGCTACAATGTCATGCTCATAAAAATAAAAAATTAAAATTCTTTATATTTAAAAAACTTATTGAATTTTTAAAATTTTTATTTTCAGTTTCAGCATTTTTTTAAAAATACAAATAGTTTTTATTCTTTATTTTGATGAGCATGACATTGTAGCCTGCAATGTCTTTATCCACTGTGATTTTTTTTAGTTTGGTTTATCAGTTGGTTTTAGTGTAGTCCTTAAAACGGAAACATGCAAAATATGACTTTAACAAGCCATTACGCGAAAACTATGAGAGATAAAAAATTTTCATAAGAGCCAAATTTAGTCACATTTTGTATCTAAAGCAAGAAAAAAATATCTGGTACAAATAAAAAAAATAATAAAATGATGATGAAAATTGTGGTACCCGCGCCCTTAACCAACGATATGCAAACGCGCACCTACGCTGTCTTCGGTATCCAGTTTGTCGCGTGTCTCACCACCGAGTCGCAGATTATTTAGCAATACAGAAGTGAAGTAGCCGGAAGGAAGGAGAACTCAAATCACACACGCCAGCAAAATGGCTTCCCTGGCCAGCAGCATGGCGGAAACGCCTACCGCCAATCAGCGTAAGCCGGCGGCCAGGCCAATAGGAAACCTATAGTAACATACAGGAGCCAAATACACACGAGGCTGGTATCAACAACCTCGGGCAGCCAATAAGCGGCGAAGTTCGCCCGTATCAAATGAGCCGTACCGTCATTTCACGTCGGTATTACTATGTATAGTGATTGTGGTATATCGCGAAAATGTTTTGTGCCAACATAGCCTTCAAAACGCTGTAGTTAATAGTAACATATGGTTGGGTGATGTACGTCTGACAACGTAGCTGTCTGCTGCCCAATAACAGGCATCAAATATTACAATATCGGGACTCTTATCGGCTCAGTCAAATAGGGTAGCAGCTCTAAGTACAAGCGTAATCTTCTGGTAAGTTGAACGTGTGTTGAAATCCAACAAACAGTCAAGTTTTCCCGCGATAAACTATCATCTCTAACTAGTTAGTCTGTGACCGAGCACCGTCTCTGGTTGGTGGTACCTGCGATGGGGGGGGGGGGGGGGGGGGGGGGGGGGGGGGGGGGGGGGGGGGGGTTGCGCGGTGGTGTATCGCGCGCCGTGGCGACGAGCGAGCATGGGCCGAGGAGGGCCTCATTAGGGACGGTCTGATGGAGACGCGATGGCGCCGGTCCATTATACCGGAAGCGCTTCCTGTCCGGCCTGTGGGAACTGTGAGGCGTGCACCAGTTGCCCTGCTATCCTCGTCACCACTCTCTCGTCTTGCCTTTCTGCCCACGTTTCGTCCTTGTCGTGGTAGGTTTTCCATTTATGTCCATCGGGATCAGTGGCGGCTCGTGGGTTGTTGCCAGGTGGGGCTGCAGATAGTCGGAACTGTACACTCTTGATGAATGCGTCGTAGACCAACGACCATGAAATATTTGCCGGCTACTATATGTTGTGACCACTCAGTAGTAAGGGGCACCTGCACATCAGCGTGTCAGTGGCTGTAGAGTCAACCAGCGCACAACCCTGTACAGCTCTTGGCAACTGCAGCCCTACCTGGCAACAACCCACGAGCCGCCACTGATTGGGATTTACGTCTCGTCATCGGCGAAATCATTACAGACGATTACACACAACTGTAAACAAGGAAGAAAGTATTCTGCCGTGGACTACCGCCTACTACGTGCTTAAAATGCGCTTCAAGGTGTTTGTAAATACGTTTTTTTTTATTTCGAAACTACTCCACATGCGCCCATTTTGTCGATGCACGAAAAGGAACTGTACTTCAAACGAAGATGGACATGTATAGTTCCAAAACATCACACCGATTATAAAAATCATTTCGGCACCCCTAAAAAATGGCTAAAAACAGCGTTTCAACCTGTTATATCTGATAAAATAAACTCTCGGGATTCGTGTAAAAGTACTGTAGTAACATTTAGTGGACTTGGCGTAAAACTTTTCACCTTTAAGTAGATGGTTTCATCATTGTGTAAAGGAATCCAATAGCATTTTCCGAAAAAAAAAGTAATAATGCAACCCATAATATAAAATAATAACGTGCCTTGGATGACTATGTTTTCTGCTAACGCAAGTCCGCAATTCCAACGTAAGAGTTCTTTATTCTGAAATCCATAAGCACGAACGTCCCCTGTTATCCATTAGCGTGTCTGTTCCCATTCCGAAGACATCCTGTTTATTGCTAGAATCACAATAGCGACTCGAAGGGTACACCGCGAATAAAATACTTTGCCAGCCAATTAGCGTTGAGGCTCCTGTGAAGGGACACCATAAATATTACGGATACGACTCGATTTCCGAATAGAAAGTATTTTTACTTTATTCCCGTCCCTTTCGCGACAAAGCTGTAAAATTAATATTAATTTTGTGCGTATATGTTGGTGAATCTTGTGAGTTAGTAGCAAATTGCATTTCTTTATTGTACCACTGATTTTTGTGTGTAATTATGTCTTTATTCCCACATGCGTGAAACCAATTTTTTTTACAAATAAACAGAAAAATAATATAATAATGTAAAATTTAATGGCTGTCGTACAAGAGGTTAGTGTGTAGTGGCGAGAAAGAATTTTTTTTTTTTTTGGGTTAAGTATTTGTCGCGTGGTAATTGAACTAGCGTTTACAATAACGCGAATCTTTAATGTATCATAGCCCCCGTCGCGGCGATTGTCGTTATGTTGTTGTCTTCGGGGCTTGAGCCGCGTTGCATGTTGTTTCTTGTACAATGTTTCGACAGACGTTGTTACTGCTGCCATCATCAGGTCGATAACAAGACAAGGCTGTTTGAATAATGTTTGAGACATGACGTTCCTAGAATAGTTGGAAAAACTAACGTTATCGCTGTAACTGTATGGACTGAGTGAGCTGTCACAGTACGGCGGGTCAATATTTTTCCGCATTCCACAGCACATGGAAAGGCTGTTGAAGTACTGAAACACTGTCGCATCACTAGGGACCTGAGAAATACACGATTCGGGAACAAGATATAATTCCAACTACTATAAGTTAGTGCTACTTTCACAATTGGCTCTAACCTCTTATGACGGTTCCTGGAAGTCGCTGAGCCAATAAGGAAAACGTAACTACACTGTATTAGAAGGCAGCCAATGAGCAGATGTTGTCTGCTTGAGTTCACATATATTTTTCGAGGCAAGCTTACGAGTCAGTGAACCCGCGAATTTTTCCCGTCTCTACGCATTACGAAGTACGGAAAACACCGGCCGAAGAAAGTCAGCTCGAGCTCCGTAATATGCACGTCTATACCACAGAATATTTAGGAATACAGAAGTGAAATACCTGGTACGAAACTCAATTTCACACGCCAGCAAAATGGTTTCGCTGGCCAACAACATGGCGGAAACGCCTACCGCCAATCAGTCTAAGGTGACTGCCCTGCTAGCCTGTATCCAGGCCAATAGGAAACCTGCCGTAACATGCAAGAGCCAAACATACACGGGGCTGGTATCAACAACCTCGGGCAACCAATAAGCGGTGAAGTTCGCCCGTATCAAACGAGCCGCCACGTAATTTCACGTCTGTATTACTATTTAGTCTGTGACGCCGATGTCTGTGTTCAATGACGCTACACATCTTCTGAAGTTAGGTAACACATAAGGCGGTTATGAAAATTCACTCGCTTGAGTAGGGTAGGTTATCTCAGTTATGTGCCCATGTGTTGTTGATTACCGAGATTTAAGGCCGTTGGACCCGTAAACATTCCAAATTTTATATTTGTGCCAAAAACTGTTCAACTTTTACACATAAGATAACATGTCATTTCCCCAAATAAAAAAAAATTAGATCACATAGTTTTAGCATGATTACCTATCAAAGTCGCAAAATGGCAGTTGCGGTGTAGCCAAAATAATAAAAAATAATTAACTTGCAGAAACCAGATAATTCATATTAATTCTTAATAATGTGAGCTACTTCAAGATACTTTTGTGAACACACAGCGATACTTTTTTGTATTTTTAAAAAATTGATGAAAATGAGTAAATTTTGCATAACTTTGACTTTGGCTGCTACTGAAATTTTCAAAACTAACTTTTGTCAACCATGTCATAAA
>PNEQ01104731.1:69834-82725 GCA_003012365.1 Medauroidea extradentata
TTTTTTTTTTTTTTTTTTTTTTTTTTTTTTTTTTTTTTTTTTTTTTTTTTATTTTTTTTTTTTTTTTTTTTTTTTTTTTTTTTTTTTTTTTTTTTTTTTTTTTTTTTTTTTTTTTTTTTTTTTTTTTTTTTTTTTTTTTTTTTTTTTTTTTTTTTTTTTTTTTTTTTTTTTTTTTTTTTTTTTTTTTTTTTTTTTTTTTAAATGACGTGTATTGTGATGTGCAAAAGTTGAACAATGTTTGGCACAAATATAAAAAAACGTAATGTTACGGGTCCAACGCCCTTAAGGGGTGGCTCCCTGCAAAACTTTAATTATTTTAATAATATTTATATTTGTACTAGACTCTTTGTTTGTTTTATAGGCATATATAGTGACTATTTTTACAGTAATGAATTTTTTTCTAGCTTTCATATTTTTTGTACAATATCATGTCAAAGCCAAAATTTGAATGAAACCGTTTTGTTATACAAGAAACGAAAACCAACTGATATACAGAAATTAAATAATTCCCACTGAAAAACAGTGTCGCGGGCTACGTCTAGACATGAATAAATACAGCTTTGAATATTTTTGTATTTAAAAAAATGCTGAATTTGAAATAAAAAATGGTCAATTTGTGTATTTAAAAATAATACTACAAATTTTAATGCAATGTTTTATACGTTTCTAGTTGTAGCCCGCGATACTTCCCTTCACGGTGAATTATTTCCTTTCTTTAAGTCAATTGGTTTACGTGTCTTGTATAAAACCCGTTTACCCAAATTTCTGTTTTTATTTCCCGTTATACAAAAACTATGACAACTAGAAAATATTCGTTACCGTAAAAAATTGTCACAATGTATGTCTAAAAAAACAATTAACATCTCGTTCAAATAAAAAATTATTAAAATAATATAGATTTTGTGCGAACGCCTGAAAAGTTTAAAAATTTAAGATGGCGGGAATAAAAAAAACCTACATATTTTATCCGTGATAAATGTTTTCATGAATGCTATGTCCGCAGTGCATTCTTGACACTTTATCTTATTCATGTTTGAATGTAATATTAGTTCTGGTAGTTGACCTTGAGGTCATCGATTGAAATTTATCAAACATGTTACATTTAACACGGGTTATATTTCGAATGTTATAAACTGGAAATTTTGACCGACCTACCCTACCCTCGTCAATTTTCATGAGTTCCTAGAGTATATTCATATATCTTATATTACAATATCAGACTTCCCCATTTTTAGTATGCCGAATAATGGAAAACGTCGCATAGAGTAAAATGTGGGTACTGTTCTCTGGGGAACTAAGTACCAAAATTTTAAGGGTAGACTGTCCAATAAGGGGTCCAAGACCAATGCTGACTGTCTATCTCTGTGTGTGACCAAATTGAACGGCGCCATATTGAAATCTATAACATGTGATGTCCTATTCCAAAGTTTTTTTTGTTAAAAAAAGATCATTATCCCCACTTCTGCTAAAGTACACAATTCCCTATCTTCGGCTGCAATATGTTCACGTTAAGAGGGCGTGGTACATAATTTAATGCTAAAAGTATTAATCTATGACTGTAGGGTTTTTGAAGCCAATTTGTGAAAACTAAACAACAGCAATCCTAGACAACAATTTTAGCCAACGTTTTAAACATAATAGTTTCCGGGGTTACGAACTTCTGAGGCACAATCTCTGACGCCGGAACCTCGCGCATTTAACTACGGATCAAGAGATCACGCATCTAGAGATGATGGTGTATCGCGGGAAAAGTTGACTGTTTGATGGATTTCAATACACGTCCAGCTTACCAGAAGATTACTGGCTTTAGCTTGTACGTGGAGCTGTTACCCTATTTGACAGAGCCAATAAGAATCCCGATATTGTAATATTTGATGCCTGGTATTGGTCTGCAGACAGCCACGTTGTGTCAGTGTTTTCAAGGCTATCTGGGCACAAAACATTTTCGCGATATACCATCCTCTCTACGCATAACGAATTAGTAATTCTGGATAAATATTTACTCATAAAGTTGGCAAATACCATTATCAAGGATTGTCATTGAGTATTTTATCCATATAGGCTTCGAAAAAAGCGTAGAAATCAATTTACGTTTTCAGCGTTTATTTATCTACCACGCACTCTTAAGTTTGGTCATATAACAAAAGATCAGCGTAACAGTCTAGTTCTTTTATAACGTCTTTGATAACAGTGCCCTGCAAAGATATGTGAAACAGAGTAGTAAAATGAGGAGTGACATGAGGTGAGTATGGAGCGGCACCGGAATGAAAGGGCGGGGGAAACGGCAGATCCCCGAGAAAACCCGCCGACCAACGGCATCGTCCGGCACGATTTCCACATGCGAAAATCCTGGGACCGACCCCGCCGGGAATCGAACCCGAACCGCTTTAGTGGGAGGCGAGAGGTCTGGCCATTCGACCGCCGCGGCACCACTTCTCACTAGGATCGCTAGCAAAAAAAAAAAATGTTTCCAGTAATTATATAGTGTGTTTGGTATTGGAACGTATGGTATTTGGTATAGTTGACATGTCTGTGCAAAATAGTTGTGTACTATGCACGTATGCCACCCACCATATTATGGCTCCGGCGGTGAAGGAAACAATTCTGTTTGTACGGGCTGCCCTATTTAACTGTCTGTTTTGCGTGGTATGCTGTTTGGCCCAGTGCTGTTACCCGTCGCCTTGTATCTGATTACCTCGAGAATGGTAGATGCTGAGTCAGATGTGACCTATGTGTCAATGACTTGGAATGAAAACCCCGTAAGTATAAAATATTGTAAAATTTGGGTGCAAAAAATCTAACGTTTTGACAATCTTCAAAACTCTTCTTTTTTAAGCAAGAAATAAAATCGCATTATTTAATTAATATCATTAGGTGTGTGTATATATATATATATATATATATATATATATATATATATATATATATATATATATATATATAGTGTCAGAGTTTAGTAATGTAGTTTTCATTCTAAGCCATCGATATGTACTAGTGCACTCGCGTCACCATATTCGCAGTTACATAACTCCGCATATTAAACAAAACTTCACGAGTGTGTGGTGCATTACGTTAGCTTAATTGTAAAAGGTTGGTAACTATACTTTTTTGAAGATTGGACATTTCAGGTGTTGTAAATCATCTTAGTAAGGTATTGCCAAAGAAATATTGTCAAAATTACGTATAAGAATTTCATTTATAGTACCAAATATTTATTTATTGTTTTCCTCAGTGTGAGGGAAATTGAATAATTTTTGCTCTCGTCTATTCGGAATGGATACGAAATGGAGTTAACGAAGTTTTACGATTAAGGTGACTAAAATCAATGCTATCTGCATTAGTTAATACAATTTACGGGTTTCTCGGAGCTAATGTGAAAAAGGATCCTAGACTACAACTTACAATTTAAGGAAAAATTTTCCCGGAGCTACAGATTTCTAGGCCAGCGTCTTTGGAGCTGAAATTTCGTATATTTGACTGCGGTGCAAAGGGAATACGCTAAACGAAGGCTTCATTCTAGCGAAATTTTGTTCGTAAATTTGCATGTTTCTCAGGGTTGCTGTTTTTTTTATGTTGTCTTCCATGGACCTACGTTCGTTTGTTAGTGTTTATTTATGTACACTTAGTAGACATATTTTATGTTAACAAAACATTTTATAGACTATTCATGGTAAAGTGAGACATTTTTATGCCTTCTTTATTTTCTCTGTTATTTTTTTTTTGTCCCCAGTTAAGGGCGCGATATACAGCATATTTCATCACAATATTTTATTTTTATATTTGTACCAGTTATTTTTTTCTTGTTTTAGACAAAAATGTGACTAAATTTTTCTCTCATAAAAATGTTAATCTCGCATTGTTTTTGCGTAACGGCTCGTGAAAGCTAAAATTTGCATGTTTCCGTTTTGAGGACGACATTAAAACCAACTCACTTACCAAAGTGAAAAAATTGACCGTGAATAACTATGCTGTGGGCTACAAGTTCAGCTATATTAAACCACTATATATATATATATATATATATATATATATATATATATATATATATATATATATATATATATATATATATATATATATATATATATATATATATGTATATATATATATATTTAAATTATTTAATTTTAAAATTATTATTTTAAATTTCATCATTTTCATTTACATACAAAACTTATTTATTATTTTTTATGTACGTGAAATTGTAGCCTGCGATGTCTTTATCCACTGAGAATTTTTTCAGTTTGGTATGTTAGTTGGTTTTAGTGTCGTCCTTAAAACGGAAACATGCAAATTTTTACTTTAACAAGCCATTACGCGAAAACTATGAGAGAGAAAAAAATTTCATAAGAGCAAGATTTAGTCACATTTTGTGTTTGAAATAAGAGAAAAAATATCTGGTACAAGTAAAAAATAATAAAAAAACAAGGCGATGAAAATGGCTGTACGTCGCGCCCTTAAGGTGGCCGCCTGTCCAAGCCAAGCCACCGACGGCGTGCAGAGCTACGACTGTTTTAAAGTTTACTCGAAAACTACGCACGGTGCGTGATGTCAAACAATAACATTCAAAGAATATGACACTCGTATATGCCCGTTTAAGTTTCTCCATTTGTCTTATAAAGTTTATTTGGACGGCTTTTATATAAAAGGAACCAAGCGACATGTTTTTATTGTTTGGTTTGCGTACAGTAAGAACATAAGAAACCTTTAAAACCAAGTGCCATGTGCCCTGTGCTACCTTCTGCAAAGCACTGAACCAACCACCACACATGCAACTTAAATTTATTAGCTGTTTTCTCAGTTTAAAGGAGATATTGCTTATAGTTCCTTTTATATAAAAGACGTCAATTTCATCTTTGTCGAAAATGGCGAAAATGGGTGTATTTCCTGTCATTTTTAAGGAATGAAAATATTGGCGCAAAACATTTTAAATGGTTAGGGACCTGAAAAATTCGTGTTTTATTTTGGGAACAAGCTATAATTCCAACTACTATAAGTTAGTGCTGCTTTCGCAATTGGCTCTCGCCTCTTATGACGGTTCCTGGAAGTCGCTGAGCCAATAAGGAAAACGTAACTGCATGAAGGCCCATTTCACTGTAACAGCGGGCAGCCAATGAGCAGCTGTTGTCTGCTTGAATTCATATATATATATATATATATATATATATATATATATATATATATATATATATATATATATATATATATATATATATATAATATTTTTTTAGTCAAGCTTACGAGTCAGTGAACCCGCGAATTTTTCCAGTCTCTATAAATGGTATAGACGTTAACAATACGCCTTTGTCCACGGTCGTAGAACAAGTCTGGACACTCGCCTATCTAACAATGTATTTTGCTTGACCCCCTTATTGTTTGGCTGTAGTTCGTCAAGTTACCGAGAATGTTGTACTTTTTGGCGCTGTAATCCGGGCGGTCGGACTGAAACTCCGCCCACTTTTTTCCATTGTTAAATTTATAAAGTAAATAAAGATTGCTGGAGCCTTTTCTTAAATTTGTGAACGAAGGAAGTATTTCATAAATTGATTAAAAAAATTACGTTTTGATTAATTGTTTATCTTAATGGGAGGGAAGTGGGCGGAGTTTGAGTCCGACCGCCCTAACTGCAGCGCCAATAAAACACAACACTCTCGGTAACTTGGTGAACTACAGCCAAACAACAATGGGGTCAAGTTTCCAGGCGAGTGTCCAGACCCGTTCTACGACCGTGTCTTTATCATAGAATGATAGGGTCACCACTGAATGTATCGGAAGCGAGTTGTCGGCACGCCAGTTCAGTGACTTGCGTCTAGAGGCAAGGCAGAGGCGTAATGCGCGGACTGTGTCGCCCTTATAGTTTCCGCACTTTATTTAGGCCTCGAACACGTCCACCTAGGTGGACACCTTAAGAAAATCCTCAAGTAAGATTACGTCCGTGATATTTTTTCGGAAATGAATAACTATTCTTAAACGTAATTTTTATTTACAGAAAAACGTACAAAATGTTAAACGTAATGACAATAAATAATAAAATTAAGATTTAATTAATTCGGTTAAAATCGGAAGATTTTTTCCAGACCATGTTTACATTTCCGTATTAACGTAATATTCACCACGTCAATTTGCAGTGAAATTATAAAATCTAGGCATTTTCAGGCGATCTTTTTAAGTTACTGTAATTTTTTTTCTTTAACGAGTTTCAATAATTTTAAAAATAATACCAAAACTTTTATTAAAAGTGAGAGGTCTCCTGAAGTAGCTCACTGTTAATACCTATATATAAGCACTTTTTTTTATTTGTGTGGTTAGAATAATTTCTACTATATTTTTACGAGCATAATAATAAATTCGCAACTTTTGCTGCGTTTCAGTAAAATATTTATTCAGAATCGTTTATCTGCGGGAAAATAATGTTTATTTACTGTCTGAAAAATAAATTGCCGTGTTTACCAGGCTATAAATGTCAAATTGCGATTTTTTTCTGTTCCAGTACATTTAAAATCTTTGGGTACTAAATCTCGTGGCCTAAAATTTTAAATGGGGGATTAATGTTAAAGTTCTGGAAGAATACTGCCATGTTAGAAAACTTTGTCTTTTTTTTAGTCTAAATAGTAATTTTAAAATATGTTCTTCACATGTATTAATTGCCAAACTAATATTTTTTAAATAAATTATATTGCAATACTGCGTACTTTTATATATTTTAAGGTTCGTTAAAAACCGAACAGTTTTATGGACATATTCACCATTGCAAGCGAATATTGCCGAGTTGTAGGAAAACCAAACAATAAAACAAAACAAAAAAACAGTATTAGCTATTGTCAGCGGATATAGTGTATACAACTCTGGAAAGGAACAGAGTCGTACCCAGAAAAACGACACAAAAATTGAAATGAAGTGTATGAAAAATTGCAAAAAAAAAAAAAATTGATGGCACGAGGGAATGTGAACACAAACGGCAAATCAGAGAGAGAGAGAGAGAGAGAGAGAGAGAGAGAGAGAGAGAGAGAAGTAGTAGGCTTTGTTTAAGAGTGTTCCAGTGAGGAAAAATCGCAATTTAATTTTTATATGAAACAGTGTTAGTTTTATATACGTTACTTGAGAGTTCATTTCCCTTTTACGAAAAAAAAAAAAAAAATATATATATATATATATATCTACTAGTTTTCCCATAATAGAATTTCAAAGTCGAAGGTTTCATGTTTTTCGTTGTTATTAATAGCAAAAACAAGTGAATACCTACAACGAAGTGGAAAAAAATTTACATGGAAACTACGTGTCACGGGCTTAACATATATGAAAACCAATTACAAACAATTTTTATGTTTAAAACAAATATTAAAAATTTCAAAAAATTAAAAAATTTCAGACATTTTTAAAAATATAAAAATAGTTTGTCAAGTAGTATCCCGTGACATGAAGTTTCTACGGGAATTTCTTTCATTCTATATGTTATTGGTATTTACGATGTAAAAGAACGAAAAACATGCAAATTTTGACTTTGAAAGGCCATTATGGGAAAACTGTTTGCGCTATTTTTTTGTAAGAGAAAAATATCCTCCCAGGTAACGTAAAACAGTATAAATGATGGATCATGTCATCAAGTGCACTATACACCGGATGTAATTTTCAGCGTTTGATACGCGGAGACAGTGAAGCGATCATGTTTAGCCACAGAACAAATAATGCTAACAGAAGCGACAAGGAAAGCTTTTTAATTTGTTGTTATCGTTCCAGCTCTCGGGGCCTACAGGAATATAAACAATACCACGTGATTAGAGACATTGGTTTATATAACCACCTGTAGTGCTTGAGGTACTGTAATTAATTTGTATATTAGCTTAATATTTCAAAGTAGTAAACATGACGGTTTGAGGCTCAACATCAGATAATAAATAACTCAATTAGAAGCGACATAATGGAGCTATTTAACCATTGTTATCGTACCAGTTCTCGGGGCGTATAGGAGATTAAACAAAGCCATATGGAATTTGATAAATTGGTTCAAACAATTGCTTATATTTCACGAAATACTGTAATTTGTTAGTATCTCATTTACATATTTATAAATCATAAATGTGACATTACTTACGTATCAGTTTCCTCGCAGATAATAAAATAAGAGTAATAAACTTCAGGATAACCAAACTTCTGCAAACTCCGACGCCATGACAATCCAAAGAGAAAACGGGTACGAAAAAAAATCACGCCTTGTCGCTTCTGTTACTATTTACTCGTTCTGTGGTTCAGCCTTCCACACTCGACTGTAACAGCCAAGGTAAGTAGAGGGGTAACAGCATCCTAGGGCCAGGTAGTTTTCGCGAAAAGATTTTTTCATCACTTTGTTTCAGTGCCTTACGTGCACACCTGCATCTCTGCTTTGGGGTCAGTGATTGGATGCCTTAACATACGACGTCTGGAAGTTAAACCCGCAAATTACAGACGTGTTGTGTCAAAGTTATCCGTGTACTGATTGGCACAGTCAAATGAATAACGACTCTGCACAAATATACTCTGCCAATAATCATGAAGTTGAAGTGCAGGTGTGCACGTAAGACACTGAACCAAAGTGGGGCAGAAATCTTTTCGCGAAAACTACCGGGCCCTAAGCTGCATCGCTTATATTCGCGGCGCGCCAAACTGGCGTGCAGTGTTCTCCTACTACTGTTTTCCCTATGGGACCTAAAGCGGCCACCCTACAACGTTATTTGCGGAAAGTTTGTAGTAAAGTCCAACGCATGCTTCCAACTTTGTGTTTTACGAATACGGGAAGTATTTTTCATGTTACAGCTGTCTAAAAATAAGTCTTTGTTAGCCATTTTGAGGGGCCGCAAAAACATTTTTCTAATAAGCATATAGCATTTTTAAAATGGTAGCAGCCTAGTTATACCCGTGTGTTTCCTGCATTAAATAATAGGCGCGACTTGCTACATCCCGTTCATGCGTTAGGTGCATAAGCCTCTTAAGAGGGCGTGGTACATAACTTAACGCTAAAAACATAAATCTATAACTGTAGGTTTCTTGAAGCCAATTTGCGAAAACGAAACAATAGTAATCCTAGACAATAGTCTTAGCCAACGTTTTAAACAAAATTGTTTCCAGTGTTGCGAACTTCTGAGGCACAATCTCTGACGCCGGAACCTCTTGCATTTAACTGCGGCGCAAGAGATCACGCGTAACGAATTAGTAATTCTGGATAAACATTTACTCGTAACGTTGGCAAATACCATTATCTAGGATTGCTGTTGAGAATTTTATCTATATTGGCTTCGAAATAAGCGTAGAAATCAATTTGTGTTTTCATCGTTTATTTATCTACCACGCACTCTTCAGGATTATTTTTAATACCGTATAAAATGTTAACATTGATTCTCCATCCATTTGAAGTCTGCAGCTGGAAGCTTTGTGGCGGTTAGCATTGCACAACTTACTGGTAAAGAGTTTTTGGAGGGAGGGTGTGGACTCTTCTACCATTTCTTATTCGACAGCCACGACACAAGTCTGGTCTTGGGAAGAGGGTGTGCTGTGGCTTGGCTGATGTTGACCTTCCCATTTGATTGATCGTGTTGGCATACAACCTGGGAACTACTGCGATAACAAGGTTGCACATTACAGTGCACACACTGCGTTGACAGCTTCACAAATACGCCCTGACAGCTGTGCGTCCTCTCAAGCCAGCCGATGTATTTTCGTTCATTAAACGTCCTGTATTTTTTGATCAAATTATAAGTCGTGGTTTATGGACTGTTGGCAAATTTTAACTTCAATATAATTTCTTTCTCGGCGTTCTTTGCAAGAAATAGTCTCAGAAATATGGGGGATGCGATGGCCGAATGGCCAGGTCATTCGCCTCTCTCCAAGGCGATCCGGGTTCGACTTCTGACGGATGTTCGCATGCGGCGGGTTTTCTCGGAAATCTTCCGCCTCCCCGTCCCCGAATTCCAGCGCCGCTCCGCTCTCACCTCATGTCACCCCTTACAAGCGTTAAAGATCTCGATGCTAAGAGTTAGTGTTTTCTTCCGTTCGAGGCACGGAAACGAGGAAGGCGATTAGTCGAATATAACACGCCCGTCAAACACCTCATCGCCTCTAGGCGCGGAGTACTAAACTAGCGTGCAGTGTTTACGTAGAAAGTGTTTTTCAATGGGACTTCAAGTGATGACCCTCTTAGTTTATTAATAGATCGTATGTGGCAAAGTCCAATGCAGGTTTATATAATTTTGTTTTACGATGACGGTTGATATTTTCTGAGCTAGAGCAACGTGAAAAAGTCATTTTTAGAACTGTTAACGAACTTGGTAATCATGTATTTAATTAGTGGATGAAAATTTTCAAACCATAGGGACACAGTTTACATTCGCATCTTGGTGTTCCGACCAGCTGTGTCTCGGCCTGAAGACGGGGATAAATCGCAATATCCGAAACTTTGCAGTTTTCATTGGTTTTAACTTGTGTTGTGTTGTCTATTGTCTTGTGTTTGTTGTCCACTGATCATTGTTTTTTTGTCTATTTCCGTCTTGTTTCATATTGGGAATCTGGTTCTATATTTGTGTCTGTCTTTTGGGTCCTCCCCCGGGAAAATTTTGATTTTAGAGATGCAAAGTGGTGCTTTTTAAGGAGTTTACAAACAACAAAATTGATTTCGTAAGTAAGAAAATTTTAAACTAAATTATATCTTTAAAGCATATAGTGCTAATAAAAATTAAATTAGAAAAAAAATAAAGAAAATAAATCTGACATTAAAAAGGGCCCGGGCCCCATGCCGCCCCCCCCCCCTAAATCCGCCCCTGTAACACACGTTCAACTTCAGTGCGTCTGTGCTGTTTGCCGCTGTAGCCCACACCGGACAGTAACGTGTGTGTCGTCGACCGCTTAGAAGGCTATATCTGACGACATGGTCTGGGCACGTCACTGTGAACGACCAATATTTGCTGGTCTCGTGACCTTGAGACGAGTACGCTGGGTGGACACGCGGATACCTAACGCTTCGTCGCCAGCTAGGTATGTGCCGCACGGTAACAACTACCATGTCATTTCACTTCTAAAATCTACGACGTTCATTATATGGTCTTTGAAAGAACTGTGCAATGGGAGTGCATGACTGGATTTAGTTTCTTGGACACACTCCATTGCTAAATGAATGACTGTCAAAAAAACTAAACAAATAATAGAAAACCATAAATATGCAGAGTATGCTTTAGTCAGCAAGATACATACACAACATGAAATTCCAAAATGGAATCGGGTCAAATAAAGTAAGGAACAAACAGATAATAACAAATAAAAATCAAAAAACTAAGTAACATGCGACACAACGATGGGACGAAACAATATATATATATAAATATATATATATATATATATCAGACACGAACAGAAAAAATAACAAAACGACACAACGAAGATATGAAACAAAAAACACAATAGATTAGTCGCGCTCGTTTTCCTGAACCCTGTGTGTCTACCTGATGACGGGAACAGATTCCAGTTCCCGAAACTGTCTGGAAAACTACCGTGTTTTGTTTCGTCTCCTCGTTCTGTCGTTTGTCTTTGCTGTTTGTGTCTGATATATTATTATCTCTCTCTCTCTCTCTCTCTCTCTATATATATATATATATATATATATATATATATATATATATATATATATATATATATATATAAATTAAATCTGACTGACTGACATATCAAACGGCAGCCCAAACCACTGAACCTAGAATCGTGAAAGTTTTTGTGGCGAGCACTAAGAAAGGATTTTTCGAAATTCGACCTCTAAGGGGGTGAAAAGGGGTGAAATTTATTTCCGAAGGAACATCGTTAGAGTTCGAACCCGAAGGCCTATTATTGTGATTTTTACTTTAATAGGACAATCGTAAAAATGCATATTGGCCAATTTAAGGATTTTTCGAAATTCAACATTTAAGGGGATGAAAAGACCATAAATGTGTTTCTGATTAACTATCGATATCTATCGAATACTTCGGTATAAAGAGCTGGTATTTACTTCAAAATATTGCTTACGTAAATGTCCATAAAGTAGTTTCAGGATTTTTTGAAATTCGACCCCCAAGCGGTAAAAAGGGGGTAAAATGTGTTTTTAATGAATCGTCTATATCTTTGAAACACAATTGGCTATCGTCGTGATTTTTACTTTAATTTGTTACGTTTACAAATCTCTATGACAGGACTCCAAGCCATTTCGAAATTCTTTAATTACGGGGGTGAAAATACGTTAAATGTGTTTTCGTTTATCCCTCCATATCTATCGAAACAATAGATATATCGAAGTGCTCTTTGCTTTAAATTGATGCCTTTGTAAATATCCCAAGTACCATTAAAATATATTTTCCGAATTCGGCCCTAAACTGCTTAAAAAAGGGGTAAATTGTGTTTTCGATTCACAATCGATTATATCGATCCCGTAGATTTTTATATAGCGACGTGATTTTTGTTTAAGATTGATGCTTACTAAAATACCTGCAAAGTAATTTCAGGAATTTTTTAAATTCGCCACCTAAGGAGGTGGAAAGGGGTGAAAAGGGTTTTCAATTAATCGTCGATATATCTTGAATCCAGCGGGCTAATGTGTTTTTCACGTCCACGAGACACCAATAAAGTATTCTAAAACGCGATTCAAGGGTTTTTTCGAAATTAACTATCGTAGGTGGTGAAAGACCTTGAATGTGTTTTAGATTCATCCTCGATATCTATCGAACCCGTCGAGATATACAATTAATTTTTGCTTCAGGATGATGGTTACAGAAATGATCGCAAAAGCGTTTTAAGATTTTTCGAAATTAGATTTCTCAGTTCTGTACATGGGTGATATGGTTTTTTTTTTTTTTTTTTTTTTTTTTTTTTTTTTTTTTTTTTTTTTTTTTTTTTTTTTTT